>JASDQU010306106.1:6392-20675 GCA_032191745.1 Picea mariana | reverse complement strand
TAAGGAAGGAGGAGAGAGCACCGAGGCCTAGTTCATCTACACCAAGGTGAGCCTCTCTCCCCTAGGGTTTGTGTCCTTGAGGCCTTGCTCTAGCAACACCTCAAGGCTAAATCCTCTAGTCCTTAGCCTTATTACATTATTTGATCCTTCAGCTCTTGCGTCCTTCCTTTGACTCGATTAACCTTAGGAAACACACTGATCTAAGACCTAGCCTATGAGTATTATGATAAAAAACAACAACTCTCTAATACTTTGAACAAACCCTAACTTTACTAAACCTAGCCTAAAACTAACCTTCTAACCTATATGCTGTCATCTTCTTTAATGCTATACACATCTTATATGCAACATTTATTTCATATTTAAAGCAATTGAATGGTTGGCTAAGGCGTTATTTCTAAAGTGTTGATATTGTTATATTGAATGCCATTAGCATTTATTGTGAACTGATATTGTAATCATTGCTATTGTACAACTTCGATTTGCTTCATAAATAATATTGTTTACCTATTGCTTATTATCAGGAAGTCATTTATTATATGAAGTACTAACCAACAAGCAAATTTGCACATGTAGTTTCATTGTTTCATTGTTCTCAGGCAAGTGATACTTCTTGGTTATTACCTCCGGATTGGCTATAAACCAGAGTTTCTGATCAGGTGGTGACTTGTGAGGGGGAAATTATCTTTTAGCTCTTAATCCTTTTGCCTTCTCAAAACCCCAGGTCACCGGGGACGTCTCCCCAGGGCCTTACCTCCCTAAACAGAAAGAACCATCCCATTGAGGTGACATTGGGTGGGATAGGTTCCAGTTATGCCAGTTTGTCTCTTCATCTCTAGCTTTTATCCTCAACTACAAACTGCGCGATAACAAAGTTAAAGCGCAGTATTTGGGCAATTTTAACAAAGTCAATTCTCATCCTTTGAGGCTTCTCCACCCATATGAATCCATGAGAATTCACCTCCAATGTTGATGACTAGAGACGCTCATTCTCTCCATACAAAACATCCAAATGATCTGAAGGGCATTACATGTAATCCAAGGTCAATCCAAAATTCTTTTGTACATACTTCAAATGTACTAGGAACTACAACAAATGGAAAACTTTGGAATATAAATCAGCAACTCTAAGAGCATCATAAATCCATGGCATCTTTCATCACTGTCATAAGCTGATATTCTTGCTTGTGTATTTGCTGTTCATAGGAATCACTAACTATCATAGAATCATTGTCCACATAAAAGGGAACATGATCTTCCTTTAACCTGAAGGCTTACACTCAAACCTATTATAAATCCCACTTGCATGTTGGATCCATATGTTGTTCGCAAAAAAATTATTCCAAAGTCTGAAGATTTTGTATAGCAGTATTATTTTAAATGAACATAGCAACTACATATGTCAAATAGTTTAAATTCAATGCTAAACAATAAAGTAAAACAAAACTGTCGTTCTATGGAGACTGTGTTTTGTAGAAATTCAAACTGTATTTTTGTTTTTTTACATGAAAAAATTAGAGCCATAAACCTGCTTTTGAAAGACCAACCTATTTGATGGAGTCATCAAACCATGTCATTGACATTGTTACAATGATATCCTGGCAGGATGGGATATTTCTATATTTTCATCAATCTCATCAGTCATTCTCAAATTTTACTAAAGGACATTGCATTCAGTGCTGCATTGGTGAAATACTGCCCACTGATGTGTAATTGACACTTGGTCCCATATTGTAAGTAATCACCTAGCCTTCGAATGCCCACTCCTCTCAGGCACTGAAGTTTTTCAAAATTAAAAAGGTTACTTGTAGGAATGTCAATATCCAATTTACCCATACTACCAAGTAAAAGCAGCTTAGCAGTTGTTTCTATACCAGTCAAACAAACCATTCCTTGGAGCTGAATGCACCGGCATCCCTTCATCAATCTGTGTTATTCTGCTTATTGTTTACTACTATGGAATGAAACAAAAAAGTGCCCACGAGTATATGCCGTAGCATCCATTCATTCACTGTGTTCATCAGGGATAACAATGCTTAGAAGCTTCCAACCACCAAAACCCGCAGAATAGAATGCCTGCATAGACGACATTTTCAAGAATGTGACTAACTGGACCTATGCCAAATCAAAATAATAAATTCATAGAAAATCAAACAGAGAGAAATATCGTTCAGCAGATATGTGTGTCGACACCTTTTATTCTCCATTCATAATGGATAATTGAAGTATTTCAAAATGATCAAGCCAAAATCAACATGACATAGGAGGCCATACTACTATATGGTACTGGGAAACAGTTCCCTCCATTCTTAGCGGCCTCTAAAAGGTATATACCCTTCTCAAGGAAAAAACACTTGAAATAAAATATGTTACGAGCAAAACTGATATGGAATCGATTACTATCCATTCCCAGATTCTTTGGGAACATGTTAACTGTTTCAGGACTCAAATCATTCAGATTATGCTAGTATGGGCATTTTTAGGAAAGAATTGAACTCTTGACAATAAGAACTAAAGCAGACATGTTGGCTTTTATTTCCTATGTTGGGAGGGGAAACTCCGTTATCTTTGTTGCGACCCAGTGATGCAAAACTGTGTGATGTATCTTTTTGTGTACACTAATGAAATATAAGATGCATTCTTCAAAAAAAAAAAACTGATGAATTATATAGTATATATTGACACACTATAAAGTGGGTTTCATCTAATAGTTGGGGAGTGGAAGTTGCTCGCCAATAATCACTAGTTCAAGCTAATCTCATGATATGGCATGTAGAATCACAATACAGAGACATACCCGGTTGTGGGAAGCTCTGTTGTCCAGCTTCCACTTTTTCATTCAAGTCTGGAGATCGCATGTTTTCTACCCAGATTTTGGAAATAATCCACCAAGCTAATTGCAATTATTAACACCTTGGACCTATTGCTGGCACTACAAAGAGCACGCAAAATAATTGTTTAGGAATTAAAAGTAGAACTCTGCTTTACTGGTTTTGAGTCTTGATATTTCAGATTGGTTTAGATACAGAAAGATTTTCCCTCTTCCATATGAATTCTTTGACCTTTTAGATGGTTATTTCACAAGAACTTAGCAGGGTGCTATATTGGGCATGCCTAGAAATACTATTTGCTTCGCATTGATGAGGTTGTACAAGCTTATATGTGTTGAAATATTGTAACTTCGAAGAATATTCTAATTATATTTGAGTTATTATCTTATAGATCAAATCCCCTTTTGTGGATTGATCATGTCGGGTCTTGTATAAGACCAAATCCCCTTTTGTGGATTGGTCATACCATATTTATATGGTGGTATTTGTAAAGTCGGACCCTAGGGTTTATAAAGTGGTTCTAACCACTCTTGGAAGAAGTCGGCCCTACTAAGTAAGAGACATAACCCTAACACCTCCTCACTAGTATTTATAAGTGAGGATGGCGCCTCATTTGTTCACTCACTCACACTTCAAGTGCGCATCTTCTGAAGGAAGCTGCAGTTGCAAGAAGAAGGAGAAGAGAGGCGCATGTGCAGTCCTAGTTTATTCTTGGTGGTTTGGTATTAGTCTTGGCATTGTATTGGCAATCTATTATTGAGGAAGTTTTTGCTGGGTTTTCTCCCCCATGAGGATTTCCTAGGGTAAAATGTTGTGTACCTTGTGATTATGTTTCTTTCAATGATCCTCCTTATGCTTCTGTTTTGGAAATGCATTGAATACACTAGTAAATTTGGAAATAACCCAATAACAACATTAAATTTAACATGGTATAGAGCTTGAATGAATACAACACCTTTCACTGGGTATCTAAAAACGTCATTGTTGTTGTACAAGGAAATTAGGGCTTTTTACTGAAGAGAAATTTCTAACTAAAAACCATCTAGAAAAATGTGCCCTACCCTAGCGCATCTTTTGGCAGCTTGAGCGCACCTTTTCAGTGGCCAAAATCTCCGAAAAGTCAAACCCTAGTTTTGACTGGTACCAGAAAACCAGGAAACAAGAACCAGTACCAGAAGTACCAATCCAGATTTGCGTAGGTCAAGTTTCAAGGGGTAAAACTTGGAATTTTTGGAAACACTCAGCTCCATCCAACTCGCCTCAGTCCAGTGCATGTCCTGGTAAGTTCAGATTCATTTTCTGGTCATTTTCCTAGCTCCAGGTCAAGATGTCTGCAAGCACCAAGCTTGTTGACAAGTTAGAAGGTGCGGAAACATGCCTGGAAATACAGAATTGGGCTCATTCTTGAAGAGAATGGCCTTGCAAAATTCATAAAGGAAAATGTATCGAAACTTGAAGAAGATGCAGCCAAAGCGAAGTACAAGAAGGATATGATTAGGGCCAAAAGGATAATTGCAAATTCCATTAAAGATCACTTGATCCCTCAAGTGTCTTCTAAGAATACTCCAAAAGGGATGTTTGATGCCCTAACCATAATGTATGAAGGAAAGAACATCAACCGAAAGATGAACTTGAGTACCCAACTCAAGAATACAAAGATGCAGAAAGGAGAAACAGTGCAAGACTATTTCTCTAGGGTTACTCATTTCAAAGAATAGTTAGAAGCAATCAGAGACAACTTGGATGAAGATGAACTCATCATGACAATTCTTAATGGTCTCACAAGACCTTGGGATGAATTCATCCAAACTATCTGTGCAAGAAAAAAGAACCTCCAATTTGATAGTCTATGGGAAGAATGTGTTCAAGAAGAAGCAAGAGTAGCCAACCGAGAAGCTGTACTATTAAGGGATGAAGATCAAGCCCTAGATGCTCATGCTAAAAGAGGAAAGAAAAGGTCTCATTTCCAAAAGGAGACCCACCTTCATAAAGAATCTCACTCCCCAAAGAGATTCACCCACTTCCATAAAGAATCTCACCGTCCAAGGAGATTCCAGAAATATCATAAGGGTCAAAGAAAAGAAAAATATTGCTCCTCTTATCAATGTTATCATTGTGATAAGATGGGGCACATTGCTAAGAATTGTCCTGCCAGAAGGGAAGAAAAAAAGAAGAGAAATAACAAAATATATCATGCCCATGCAGTTGAAGATGATGAGCCACCCAAGAAGTTGACTAAAGAAGAGATTGAAGATTATGTTTTATTTTCCGCCCTCTCAGGATTTGTGACACCTGGATAGGATACTTGGCTCATAGAAAGCGATGCCTCTAAGCACATGACAGGTCAGAAATACATTCTCTCTAGTCTTACAAAAAGGGACTTCCCCCAGAAATTTTCACTTGGAGATGATTATCAATACCTTATCAAAGGAATGGGAGAATCCACCTACAAACTAGATTCATGGACTCCGATGAGAATGAAGGATGTACTTTATGTACTAGGTTTGACAAAGAACTTACTTTCTATCTCGGATCTAGATAAGAAAGGTATTAGGGTTGCATTCATAGATGGTGAAGTTCTTATGTGGCCTAAAGGAAAAACCATAGAAGATGCAATTGTTATTGGAACAGAAGAAGGTGGTTTGTACAAGTTAAAAGGTCACTCGGATACAACCTTGACTCACTCCACTGAGAGTCCTTGTGAACATTGGCATAGAAGACTAGCACACATCAACTACAAAGCATTACCATATGTAAGCAAGGTAGTTACAGGTTTACTAGAATTTAAGGTTGATCATGAAGGTGTATGCAAGGGATGTGCACAAGGAAAGAACATAAAGAATCCTTTCCCAAAGAGCGACAGTAAAGCAGAAGGAATCTTGGAGCTCATCCACTCAGATGTATGTGGTCCAATGCCATCAACCTCTCTAAGAGGGTATGTATACTATGTGTCATTTATTGATGATTACTCTCGTAAGACTTGGGTTTATTTCTTGAAATCAAAAGATGAAGTACTCGAAAATTCAAGGAATTCAAAGCCTTGGTAGAAAACCTCTTCAAAAGAAAAATCTAGATACTCAAGTCAGATAATGGAGGAGAGTACACCTCAAATGAATTTGGAAGCTTTTGCAGAGATATCGGGATTAAGAGGGAGCTCACCACTCACTATAATCCTCAACAAAATGGTGTAGCAGAAAGAAAGAATAGAACAATTATGGAAGCAATGAAGACTATGATTCATGATCAAGATCTTCCAATGCACTTATGGGCTGAAGCAGAAAGAACAACAGTTTATGTCCAAAACAGATTATCCCATAGTGCACTTGGATTCAAAACCCCCGAAGAAATTTTCATCGGAAAGAAGCCAGAAGTAAGCCATCTAAAAATATTTGGTTGTCCAGTGTTTGTACACATTTCGAAAGAAAGGAGAACTAAGTTGGATCCTTCAAGAAATAAGGGAATATTTGTTGGATACTGTGAGGTCTCTAAGGCCTTCAAAATTTACATACCAGGTTACCATCAAATTGAGATCAGCAGAGATGTAACCTTTGACGAAGATGGAGCACTCAAAAGATCAAGGAAATGTCAGCTTGAAGAAGTATATGAAGAAGAAATTGTAGCTCCCAGAATTGCAGAACCAGTGAAGGAAGTTACAGTTACCCCTGATGATGAGATTCCAGAAGATCATGATATGATAGAATCTCAAGAACCTCCCCGGATGACGATCTCTCACAAGAGAAAGCCAGCTTGGGCAAGGGAACTTATTCAAGATGTAGAGAAGTATGGTGCTCCAGAAGGAACCATGAGACAAAGCAAGAAACCTAAGCCATTCTCCAGCTATATGGCCTTGATGTGTGATCTCATAGAAAAGGAACCTACTTTCTTTGAAGAATCCATTCATAAGAAAGAATGGGTGGATGCCATGACAGAAGAATACCAGTCCATTATAAAGAATGATGTATGGGAAGTAGTTCCCAGACCAAAGAACAAATATGTAGTATCTTCCAAGTGGATATACAAGATAAAACATGCAACAGACAGAAGTATTGAAAAACATAAAGCAAGATTTGTGGCTCGTGGTTTTTCTCAAAAGGAAGGTATTGATTATGAAGAAACGTTTGCTCATCTAGCCAGATACACTTCTTTCAGAACCATCATAGCTCTTGCAGCCAAAATGAATTGGAAGTTACACCAGATGGATGTGAAAACAACCTTCTTAAATGGTGTTATTGAAGAAGAAGTGTATATAGAACAACCACAAGGGTTTGAAGTTGAAGATAGAAAGACTCATGTCTGCAGGTTGAAGAAAGCTATGTAGGGGTTGAAGCAAGCTCCTAGAGCTTGGTATGGAAGAATTGATAGTTTCCTGACGAGCTTGGGATTTACCAAAGAGTAAAGTTGATTCTAACCTTTACTTCAAGGTTATGAATGATGAGCCAGTTATATTGCTACTGTATGTGGATGACTTATTCTTAACAAGATAAGAAAAGCTCATCACAGATTGTAAGAAGAAGCTCATTGCAAAGTTTGAGATGAAATACCTAGGCTTGCTGCATTATTTCTTAGGTCTTGAAGTTTGCCAGAGCCCAGAGAAGATCTTTCTTAACCAAGGGAAGTATGCAATTGAAACACTGAATAGATTTGACATGTTGGAATGTAAATCCATGAACACACCCTTCGAAACAAAGTTGAATCTCATGGTTGATACTTTGTCAAAATTGGTTGATGCTACTCTATATAGACATATTATTGGTTCGTTGATGTATCTGACGATTACCAGGCCAGATATATGTTTTGATGTGAACACCTTGAGTCAGTATCTGGTAGAGCCCAGAGATGTTCACCTTGTAGTTGCAAAGCATGTGATGAGATACCTTAAGGGTACGTTGGATTATGGTCTCTGTTATACTGGAGATCATGATTTCAGACTATATGGTTATACTAATTCAGATTGGGTTGGAAGTGCTTCTGATAGAAAGAACACTTCAGGATGTTGTTTCAGTCTGGGGTCAACCATGACTTCATGGAAAAGCATGAAGCAATCCAGTATTTCTCTCAACACAGCAGAAGCGGAATACATTGCAACATGTTCCGCCAGTTGTGAAGCCATATGGCTTCCGAAGTTCTTGACAGGTCTGTTCGGTCTGGAGATGGAAGCCACCGTGATTCTATGTGATAACCAGAGTTGTATAAAGATGACGGAGAACCCAGTGTTCCATGATAATTCAAAGCACATAAAGATCTGGTATCACTACATTCATGATATGGTGCAGAGGGGAGTTTTAAAGCTCCAATATGTTGGCACAGATGAGCAGGTTGCAGATGTGTTGACAAAGCCTCTATCTCGTGTGAAGTTTGAGTACTTCAGAGACAACTTGCTGTTGTCCGAAAGGACCTCCCTCAAAAGGGGGAGTGATGCTAATGATACTATGGTATCCTAACCAACAACGGGTAGCTCCGTTGGGATTTTATATCCTAGGGGATTGATCATCCCTGGGCAGATCTCGAAGGTCCGATAAGGACGATTTGTCAGAGTACCTATGCATGTATATGTCAGTTGTGGTCAATAGTGGTAGCTCCATTAGGATTTTATATCCTAGGGAATCTTTTGATTCCTAGGCAGATCTCGAAGGTCCGATAAGGATGGTCTGTCAGAGTACCATGTGGTAGCTTGTTAGGATTTTATATCCTAGGGAATCTTATGATTCTTGGGCAGATCCCGAAGGTCCGGTAAGGACGGTCTATCAGAGTACCACAAAATGTTGTTGTTGCACCTGCCTCATTCTATTTCCATATGATGATGATGTTGTTCTCAGCCTCGTGTTGATGATGTTGTTGTTTCAGCCTCATGTTATTGATGATGTTGTATCAGCCTCATGTTGTTGATGATGGTGTACCAAACTCGGGTCAGTGATATTGTTGTTCTAGCTTTATGCTAATTGATGTTGATGTTTCAGCTTTATGCAGATGATGATGATGATGATGCTACTCCAGCTCCATGCTGTGAACGATGATGATATTGATGATGAGAAAAACTTCCGATGATTTGTAGATGTGCCAGTCAGTGTTCCAGATGCTGACGATGTTGATGCCCTCTCTCTCTCTCCTGATTATGTTGTATTGGGTTATGTCAGTAGAATACCATTGTCGTTAAGGGGGAGTGTTGAAATATTGTAACTTCAAAGAATATTCTAATTATATTTGAGTTATTATCTTATAGATCAAATACCCTTTTGTGGATTGATTATGTCGGGTCTTGTATAAGACCAAATCCCCTTTTGTGGATTGGTCAAACCATATTTATATGGTGGTATTTGTAAAGTCGGCCCCTAGGGTTTATAAAGTGGTTCTAACCACTCTTGGAAGAAGTCGACCCTAGTAAGTGAAGAGACATAACCCTAACACCTCCTCACTAGTATTTATAAGTGAGGATGGCGCCTCATTTGTTCACTCACTCACTCACACTTCAAGTGTGCATCTTCTGAAGGAAGCTACAGTTGCAAGAAGAAGGAGAAGAGAGGTGCATGCTCAGTCCTAGTTTATTCTTGGTGGTTTGGTCTTAGTCTTGGCATTGTATTGGCAATCTATTATTAAGGAAGTTTTTGCTAGGTTTTCTCCCCCATGAGGGTTTCCCGGGATAAAATGCTATGTACCTTATGATTGTGTTTCTTTCAGTGATCCTCCTTACGCTGTTGTTTTGGAAAAGCATTGAATGCTCTAGTAAATTTGGAAATAACCTAATAACAACATTACATTTAACAATATGAATTGGTGGGGATAGAAATTTATACAACTATGCTCTGCATCAAGTACATGAGCACAACCAAGAAAACACTGGACAATTTCACAGACCCCAGAGAATAAAAAAGCTAGTAAAAGGGCTTGCTATCCCCTGACATACAGGGGTAACTACAAGATTCTTTTACTTGTGATTTTTATCAAAATCAGCAGTTCCATAGATGAGATCTACGGTTATCCATGGACATTTGTCAAAAATGCTCCTTCTATTTGCTCATCTGACCCTCAAGATGATATGTTTTGATGGAGATTGTACGATGCACTGTTATATCTTATGTTCTTGCTCACTTATGATGATATTGCTTTCTATATTTGTCATGACTATGGGCTATCATTGGTGTAATATGATAATGGCTCATAACACTCTAAACTTTTGTCTCCTACTAGGTTGCACTATGGTGGGTTCATAATTTTCCGATAGATAAGTGTGTCACCTCTTGAGTCAAGTGTGCTACTAGTAACCTTGGTAGGTGTTTCATATCATTTTCGTATCGCTCATAGCCATCATCATGCCCATTCATTAGCACCCTTCTCATGGTTGACTTATCATATGTCATTGTAGCAGGGTCCAAATAAAATCCCATGTATGGAAAGCCTAAGTAAAGTCAAAAAGAGCAAAAATTGCTCAAGGTTGATGCAGCTAAAGAAAAAAGTCAAATTATAAGGCTTGAGTCGTGCCACCTTGTCTAAAGCCCATCTCCCCCAAGTCCCATGCTCTTAAAAGCTAAATCTAAAGAACAAAGGGACCAAGCAGATAAAAGAAAAAGACAAAAAAGGGTACGAGATAAAAGAGGTGCAAGGAATGGTAACTCAAAGCAAAGTGCTCCCTCTCTAAAGGCATACATGTGGAATGAAATAATAATCCCTAGCTCCTGAAAGCTAGAAAGGGAAGACCTATGCATTCACCTTACTAGACTATGAGGGTCAACTCATGAAAACATCTTCTCCATAACACCACATTCATCTTGTTACAATAGGATTTCTACTTATGCAAAGTCCAACACAAGACCCCAAATCTTGCGTAACTATGGAAGATCCTACCACTGTCACCTTAGTAAGAACTTCCCTCGTTTTAGTGATGGAAGAGTTCCACCACAAGGGAAGCATCCTTGGTGACCTCAAGGAATCAAAATAGCAAGTATAGTAGCCAAGCCTACCGCCCCCTCTTTTGATCACCGAAAAATTGGTCTAGATCAAGGTAGTAGAAGAGGTATGAAGTTGCTTAAGTACCTGCCCGGAAAAAGAACACTTTACAACATATATATGATTATTTCCAAGTCCAAACATGCAATTAATACCTCTTTAAGACACTAGACAAGATAAATTGCAATGATTGTTATAGATTTGCAGCAATAAACAATGATATGACAGCAATAAATGATTTATAACAGCAGCAACAATTAGTGATCAGAAATGCAAGAATTGACCGTGAAAACTTAACATGCATCCAGTAGAATATTATCCAATTGTTCAAGGCAATTTATGAATAAGTTAGGCCACCTTTACAAGAGTGTATGCAGCAAATAAGAGTGTTTTCAGATGGCTGTAGCAAACCTTTACAATGGCAGCAAGAAAATTAGTGAGTTTGCAGTAGAAAGCTTAAGAGTTTAAAGGAGAGTGTTTTATCAATCAATTCACAAAGAGAAAAACTTTTGAAATCAGTGCCTTTATTGGGTTATGGAGTCTTATAACAGCAAATACAACTAAGCTTGAAACTTGATCTAATTGCAACCAAGAGGTAGGATTCAAGCCCTAAGGTGCAAGCACATTCGGGCCTTAGGTTTTGAATCTTGAGGAGAAGAATTTGTAGATTGCACAATTGGGCCCTAGAAATTGTTCCTCCCTTCTTGTAGCTTCAATTAGGTCAAAGATAAAAAGTCTAGGGCTAAAATCCTAAAGTGCTAGCACTTTAGGGCTTTAGGATTCTAACCCTAGCAAGGACACTTTCACAAATTTTGGACAAAAAATCACCTTGTGAGAGGAAGCACTTATGTTCCTCTCTTAAGGTTTCATCAAGCAAGATGTCTAGCATAAAATAACAAATTTACCATGAAACATTAATAGCATAAGAATAAATTGCACAAAATTCACTTACTTCATCCAAGAAACCAAGAGATAAAACCCTAATTGCAGAAATTCCCATCCAAAATTAGCAAAACCCATCCACTAGTGACCTTCCAAGCATAGCGCATGAGAGATAGCCAATGACCCTTGGAGGGAAAAAATTTCAGAAGCACTCTCACAAATGGTGAGAAAAGATGATGATAAAATGAAATGTGAGGGTAGCCTTCTTATATGAGGCTACCCTAATAGGTTTGTCCACATAATTTGTCAACTACAAAAAAGAAATGGAGCCGACCCGTTAATTTGCCTTTAACATAATACCAAAATACAAATATATCAAGGAAAAACCCTAAAAGGGTGACATCAAGCTCCAAAAAGGTGACATCAAGTTAGGAGAGGGTGACATCATGCCTCCAAAGACAAACATTGGGCCTTTTAAGGCCAAGTGGCATCCTCTGATGATGAAAGAGTGTGAAGTGAGGTGTGTCCTCACCCCAAGCCATGCCAATCCTCTCTGGAACCAAACCATCCACCAAACCCTAGCCAGGAAGATGACGTCAAAGGCTAGAGGGTGACGTCAAGGGCCTCCAAAGGCCACATCTAGGGTTGAGGGAGCTGCAATGATGTCTCTGAGTGATGTGCAAAGGCCTGCTGCTGGAACGTCCTCCATCCTCTGTGCACAAAAGCCTTGGGGTGTGTTATCGCACAAGTTGTAGGTTGAGCAAAGCCCGACCCAACCACCAAAATGGCGACAACTAAGAGAGCACCTACCCATTGTCACCTTAGACAGGTGTTCCCGTCACTTTAGAGGTGAGGTAGTCACCTCGAGGGGAGAATCTCGGTGACCCTAGGGGGAAATGAGATGGAAAGTGAGATGTATGAATGGAAGCCCCTATAGGTCAAGTTACTAGATGGAAGAAGGCATAAGAATGAGTCTCGGGAAAGGTTTAAGGTTGCCAAGTCCTTAGGTACCTGCTGAGAGTGTTTGTACCTGCCCGAGACACAAGAAAAACCAACTGTGTGCAGTATATGTTAGGTGGACAAGCAAGTTAAGCTTGTTGTCCCTAATTACAGTAATAAACAGAAATATATATCAGCAAGAACAATAGCAAGTTACTACAGAATTAACCATCAAAATTGTCAAATAATTATTGGACAATGAAGCACTAAACCAATAGATAAATTTCCAATATTCAAGCACAAACTTTGACGGTAAAAGAGGGTTGTTAGATAGTGTTTTCGGAGAATTATTGTAGTAGTTTTATGGCTGTAGAAAACAATTGCTACAGCAGCAAAATTCAACCACCAAAAATCACAAGTAAACCACCCAAAAGATGCACAATGATTAGTAGATTAATATGGCAACTTCTTAGCATTTTTTGACGGATGAATAGTGAGTAAGAGAAAGAAGTTAAATGAGTTTGCTGCAGCCCTAATGGCTGTAACATAAAGTTTATAACAACAATAAGATATGATTGACCAATCAAAATGCCCTTGTGGCCTTAGCAAGCTTAGAGCACATAGAATAGATTCCAATTTAGACAATCTCAAAATCTCATGTTTTCACGTATACCAATGCAATGATTTTATTTCTCCAATGCAAAGAAGATTAGTGCCTTTAACTATTGGGCTGTGGAGTCTCAAAATTAAAGAGCTAGGTGAGCTACTTCCTTGAGGGTGTGAGCCCTTTTACTCCCCAAGACAAGCTAAGCTAGCTAGAAAAAACCCTAGGAGGGTGTAAACCCTTTTACTCATCCTAGTATTTCCTTATAATACTAGGTATTTCAAAAAAATTACAATGGACTTAGTGGGGTTGTATGCACTTATACTCCCCAAAAGCTTAAGCAAATTAACCTTGAAACAAAAGAAAAGAAGCAATAGCAACAAAGATTCCTTACCTAGTCCAAGCATTAACAAGATAAACCTCTTTTTAACCAAGCGAATCCACAATAAAGAAATAAATAAGCCTCCACAAGAGATAGTGCATCATCATCCATCCAATAGCCAAAGATAAACCATTACAAGAGCAAGTGACAAGAGAGATATGCAAAATTGCCCAAGTAGGGCGCAAATTTCAGTTAAGTACTCTCTCACAAGAGAAGAGTTATGTTATGAAATGAGATTCACATGATCTCTATTTATACAAAAACCTTAAACATAGTTTGTCCACTTAGCAAGGGTAAAACATAAGATAAGGGGTCAACAACCCTTGTCTTACCCCTTGCATCAAATAATAATATTTAATTGTCACTTTAACACAAAAGAAACCCTAAAAACAAGATGACGTCACCCCTTTAGGGGACGTTTTGGCACTTGAGCAAGTCGTTGGAAAAGAATGTGGAAGTCGTTGGAGCTCCTTGAGCCTCTTCTCCATGTCTCATCCGGTCAAGATATGCCAAGTGTCAATGTGTACCTCCATCAACACCAAATCATAGCCCCTTCATGACGTCAACCCACAAGGAGGTGACGTTTTGCCTCTTCTAGGCAAGTCATTTGGGTGGTAGAGGCTAGGTTAGGTCCGTCATGATGTCTTCTAGGCTTCAAGAGGCACATCTTTGTCATTCGGCATGCGGGCCCTGTTATCGCGCAG
>JASDQU010306105.1:58817-78585 GCA_032191745.1 Picea mariana | reverse complement strand
CACATCCACTTCAAAATGTGATTAGAAAGGTAAGAGAGGATGTTGAGGTATGCCTATGAGGTCATGAGTGAGGAGAGAGGAGTGTCACATCAATCTAGTCATGGGAGGGATTGACCTAGGGACAAATCATGAAGGGGACCAAAATAAAACATGAGATAGAAATGGTTTAAGGATCAAAAATCAATTTGAGGATCAAATTAGAGCTAAGACTCAAAAAATTTAATCATCCAAGGGGTCCCACCAATCATAAATTTTAAATGGATGAGACCTTAAAAGAAAAGATTAAAATCTAAGGCTTAAAAAAGGATTGCAAACAAACTAAAAAGAACCAAGGCAATTTAGTGTGATAACACGTAGCAAACCCATTTAAAGGTGAAGAATATAGAAGAGAGGTAGATTTCAATGAGGTTAAGAGTTTCAAGTTCGACTAGTTTGGAGATCAGGGTCATGGCTTCTACAATATGAATTTTGGTGAATAAATAAATGATGTCAAAGATGACCATGATGTCTTGATCACCAAGGTGCACATTCCAAGTTTTTTGAATAAAATAAGAGGAATATTTAATAAAGGAGGAGGTTTTTTCGATGAAGGCTTGAAGTTTATCAACAAGAAAGCGTGCTAGAGCATGAGTGGGGGTGCCTATGGTGCTTACTATAGGTTTAAGAGGAATGCATTTTATTTATTTATGAATTTTAGGTTTCTAGTAGATCCTTAGGGTTTAGGGGTTATGATAAATGAGAAATTTTTGAATGTTAGGGTCCAAGGAAAATGATTGGATGGATTTGGTAACGAGGATGGTAATGGTGTTGATAGGGTTTTTAGTGAGAGGTTTATAAGAAATAGAATAAATGAGGTCAAGAAGTTTAGAATCATAGTCCGAGGTATTCATGACAACCATAAAATTTCTTTTATAAACTTTGAGGACAATGATGCTAGGGTTATCATTAAGGAAACAAATAGACTTAAGTTTCTCTTTGGTCAAGTTAACTTTAGGAGGTTTAGAAAAACAAAAGATTTTTCCACACTCTTGCCTAATTTCTTCAACTTCATGAGTAGGAAGCTTATGTGTAATGGATTCAATGACACAAATAAAAATGTGTCATTCCTACTAAAGATAAGTCTGACCCATTGCTTGGTCCAAGAGTGTACCAAATTCCATGCTCTTGAGAAAAATATTACACAGGTCAAACATGCAGATCCTTTAAAGATCGTCTTAAAGAACATATAGCTGATATCACCCACAACCAGATCTCTAAATCAATTATTGTTGAACAATCATTTAAATCTAAACATCTAATTTGTTTTGAATAAACTAAAATTCTAGCCTCAACCCCTTATTACTCCTCTCACCTCATTTAGGAGGCCCTTGAAATCGAAAAAAATCCTAATAAATTTGATTGTAAAGATATGCAAACTTAGCCAATCCTGGAAGCCCACCATTCATAACCTTGATTATTAAGCATCTTCTTTCTAGATATTGTTCTCCAGATTAAAACCTTCTCTCTTTGAATAGTTCTTCTCCTCCCAACCTTCCGTTCCTTTCTTTGTTTTTCATCATATTTCTTCCTCTAACTTGCACCTTCAGTTTTCCTTTTTAAACATTTTCCATATATTTTCCTTGTTTTATTATTCATTATATTATATTTTCATTATTGTTTTATTTTCATGATTTTTATCATTTTTGTTATCTCAGTTTGTTAAAGCCACGTCCAGTTTATTATTTACACTTATTTCTCATCTAGTCTTAATGTCTAATTTAACAATTTCTTATTTAATCTTCAACGATCAATTGCTAATATTCCCATATAAACAAACCCAAACACTACTTTCTAACATATCAACACCATTTGTCCCTAATGATGGGTGGAGTGTCCACTCAAAACGTTGGACATTTCAAAACATCTCGCACAATATTTATCCATAAATCTTGTCTACCATTCTCTCATGTTTTCACTTCATCCACATGATACAAAATTGCACACGATTGTCTCCATCACTAGATATCTCCCCCAAAGGAAAAACATACTTGTTCTAGTATAACATGTTGTCATTGGGTTTAATCTCTTTCTTGCATCAACAATCATAGATCTTGATCAAGGGATAGAGCCCCAAACAATAAACACTCAATTTATAGAACTAGCCTTAATATCCCTACAATGCAATCTCTGCTTGTTTCCCAACGCTTAGCATTAAGGGATGTTTCTTGAAGACTTTTTCAGCTTTTAGATGCACTCTTATACCATCTTCACAGTAGTGTGTCTTTTTTTGTCATGATTCCACAATTTCACCATGGGGCCTCACGGGGTTTCTTGCACCAAATCAAGAATCAAAGAGAACAATGATATAACTCCTAGACACATCATACTTCTTCAACATTGCTCAATTATATTTCACTCTATACCCTGTGCTAGTACATTATCTATTATGCACACCTTTGGATAAGCCTCTCCTGTGTTTTCACTTACTAGGGAGACTATAGTTATTCACATGTTTATGTCAAAAACCAACCTTTTCTCTCTACATATGCAACATCCTTGATCCAACACAACACTTAAACAGTTTTCCAACAATGAAAACTATATGTTATTACCAAAGGGTAGATAACAATCACATCAATCACTCATTTTCCCACCATAGTGTTATTATCAAGCCAGATACACCTCTTGTTACAATGCCACACTCAACATTGTTGGCCATGTTTCACAATCTTCTTTATCTCCCTAGAGCAATTCCTAAACTAGGAGGAAAACAAGGATACTTTCAAGGTCAACTGGGAGGAACCAATGTGGAATGTTAGGGTGCACTCTGCAATAAGGATTCCTCACCAACAATGCACCTCCCTCGAGGGAATTTTTCTAGTTTTCAATAAGCATGTAGGGATAGTTAGTTGTGTCTTTCATCCTTCTTTCTACATTCACATGCATTATTTATCTTTTCTTTCAAGCTTCAAGCTATGTGCATTTAGTTTATTATTTCTTTTAAATAGATAGTTAGCTTGACTAGACCCATTGTAAAACTATAAAAGGCCTCTGACCATATGAATAAAGTTAAGCATGTGTTTTGATCTATTCTTTATTTTTGGCTTCTTTTAATTCAAGGATTTATTTGTAAGATTTGGTAGAGATCTTCATCACATGCATCAAAGTTATAGGTTTTTTGCATTGTGTGCAAACTCTGAATTTGAAATATTGCTTAGTGTTGTATTTTCGATAATAAATATATTTGAAAGTACAATTTTAAAATGGTTACTAACATTGTTACATAGTCACACAATCTAGTACAATAATTTAATGGATAGTAGTTTAGCACATGGAAACTTTGAATGGAGATATTATTGTAAAAAAGAGAGTTAATTGACATTGCGAATTAGACAGAAGTGAAGCTAGTTGCTACACACAAGAATGGAATACAAATTTTGGAAATAAAGGATGGGAAATAATGATGCTACATTATTCTCCATCTAAGTGGTAGCATTGTTTTAACTACAAGTTAGAAGAAGATCTCAAAGAGTGCACAAGAAAAGCTAGTTCTAGATTTATGAAAATAAATATTTGAACACTAGTAAGCTTCATTTGGAAGATATTTTTTGAATGAATGTGGAAGAATTTGAAATCATGGGGGAATATATAATACAATTTTAGTCCCTCATGGAAGAATTGGCAACACACAATGCTTAAGTTTGTAGTTAATATTTCATCGATACTCTCCTTGGAAGCATACTGACTTAGTATGAAGTTATAATGTTGATACTGGGGTCTAAGGTCACATTGACCTTTAAGGAAAATTACTAGTCAAATTACCTAAAGGTGAATTCAAAGGGAAAAAGGAAAAAGGTGAAATTATACCAATGCCATGAAATAGGATATATACATTTGAAGTTTATCATGAGAAAGGAAAGAAGAGAAATGAAGATAAATTTTCATCATAACAACTCTTCACAACAATAAATATAGCAATGCCTATTTCTTCTAGAAGATGGTATTTTCATTTTGGCATGGATTTGGGCATGAGCTATGAAGGAGTATCATTCATGAAATATGTGTATGTTGAAAGGGGAAACAATGTAGTTTTTGAAGGTGGATAAGAGTATGAAATTGTAGGTAGGGGGGAATCTTGTCTTAGTGAAAATGCCAAAGGTTGCCTACAAATATATTTATAATGTCTTCCATGTTCATACAATGATTAAGAACTTGTTGGTTGTAAGTTGAACTAAAAATCTTGGATTGACTATAGAATTTGATGTAGTTAGAGGAAAGATAAAGTATTATCATAGGAAGGTGTTTGCAATATCCACGAGGAAAGTTAACTTGTATAGATTTGGCATATATGTGTTCAAAATAACATTTGAATCCTGTGAATGAGATTAATAATGCTGTCATTTGAAATCACATACTTGGGAATTTCAATGCACAAACAATGGAGACTATAAGGAGGGGAAAATTGGTTGAATTTGGGAAAAAAACATGTTTGAATTCACATTTGTGAAGGGCATGTATTCAATAAACAACATTGGTTTCCTTTCTCAAAGGATTTACATACATTTTTGGAGCTAGTTCACTACCATATATGTAAACCAATGAAAAATAGGCTACACAATGACATCAAGGTATTTTTTAATATGATTTGTCAAAAAATATGCATTTCATTATTTCTTATAGGAGAAATTAGAAATAATGGAGTGTTTTAAATTGTTCTACATATATTCATTAGTGGAGAAGGAGACCATGATTCTTTTAAATAGGTTGAGGTGTGACAATGGTGCCGAGTATGCATCAAATTCCTTTAAGGAAATTTGTGAGCAATGGGACATCAAACATGGACTCACAATTCCCTAGATTCCAAAACAAATGGAGTAGAGAAAAATAAGAGTAGGAGATTAATGTAGAGTTCAATATGCCTATTAAAGAATGTCTTATTACCAAAGAATTTTTGGGTGGATGCAGTTAGCAAAAAAACCTATATTTTAATATTGATATTCACATTGACATAATTGAAGTCAAAATATCCCTCTAAAGTGTGGTGTGTGAGGAATCCAAACATTCATCAATTGAAGGTGTTTGGCTCTCTTGCATACATACATGTGCCCATGAGAAGCATACAACACTATATGGAAAAAGTGTAAAACACATTATGACTAGTTATGATGGCGATGTTGGAATTTATAGTGTTTTTGATTCTATTAATGAAGAAACTTATTAGAAGTAGGGATGCAATGTTTGATGGAAATGAAATGTTGCATAAGAAAGTGGGAGACAAGATCATGGAAGATGTTGCAAAGAAATAATTAGATGTTTTATTTTAGGATTGATGGTGTTGGTACTGGTTCATTTGAATGCATCAAAATGGATTTAGGGATCCAACCCTTACATCAATTTTGGGTTGAAGGACTTGCTTATTGGGTGAAGTCACATCCTAGACCACTAGATTCCGAGGAGGTGAAGGAAATTATTCCTAAATTCTTTCACAACGGTGTCATTTCAATAATAAATATATTCAGAAGTAGATTTTTATAAAATGGATATGAGAATTTATGCAAAGTTGCAAAATCTAGTATGACAATTTAGTAGCTGTAAGTTTAGCTTCTCGAAACATCGAATAAAGATAATATTGCTAGAAAGGGAGTTATTTGAAATTATGAATGGGAATGAATTAAATCTAGCTACTACATAGATGAATAAACTCAAGAAGTGGGAGATAAAGTATGGGAAGGCACACATCTGTGTTATTAATGATCTAAGTGATAACACTATTTCAGTTGCAAGTCAAATGACACCCTAAGTTGGTTCGTATTCATGAAAACAAAGATATGAAAACTAATATTCATGTAAGAGAAATTTCTTTCAATAAATTTTCAAGAATTTGAAAGCATGGATCATGCATATATTGTTCGATAAACAAGATATTTACACATAATTCAAACACCTTAAGAAACCACTCACATAAACATATCAAAGATCAATGTACTAGTGTGTTACGTGGTTGCAACTCTTAAAGGGGGAAATAATCCATGACCCCAACCAACATGGCCACTTGAGGAAATATATTAATGGAAAAGGAAAATATTTTACATATGAGTTTCTCACAATCAATCATCAACAAACAAACCTCCATGCTATTTTTATAAGATCATGGACCAATTAAGTGTTAAGATATGGATTAATATAACCGTTAATATCAAGGAGAAGATGAAAGACATGATCACTTTATGTCTAGAGATATTTGTATAGATATCGTGGACCAATCAGGTGCTAAGCCATGGATTAATATATCCATTAGGATCGAGGAGAAGATGAACCATAAGATCACTTTATGTCTATAATATACCATAATCGTCAGATTAGATAACTACAAATGCATACTAATTCATAGTAAGCAAACACACTAAAGAAACATACTTTACCTAAAGACACATTAGACCAAGTTTATCTTAACTAACTCCTAAGTGTTTAAATATCCTAACATCCACCCTTAAGAACAACTTGGGATAAAATTGAAGGATCTACAAAGGTGACACAATAGGAGAAGGAAGGAGGCATTAAAGCCTATCCTCCCTTAATGACAACTTCGTAAAATACTAACATAGATTGAATCTATCATTAAGGGGAATAAACTCTAATTCCCTTCATTTCAAGTTTCTTCTTATTAGGCTGGATTTCACATGGTTTAAATTTTGGGGTCACTAATAGTGAGAATAAGGTCATCAACATAAAGAACAAGTACTATGAGATGGTTACCTACTTTCATATTATAGACATTGGGGTTAGATTGACATCTATAAAATTTGGTGTTAAGAAGAAAGCTATCCATTTTAGCATACCAAGCCCAAGGAGCTTGCTTGAGACAACATAAATATTTCTTAAGATAAAAAACAAGATTGGAGTCATTTTAAGCATAATCCAGAGGTTGTTCCATGTAAATTTCTTCACGTAAATCCTCATGTAAGAAGACAAATTTAACATCCCTTTGTTAAACCTCCTATTTATGTCAAATGAAAAGGGTTGGAACAAGGTGGATGGAATTCATTTTGGCTGTTAGGGCAGAGGTTTCATTATAGTCAATCCCTTCAACTTGAGAAAATCTTTTGGCAGCTAACCAAGCCTTATGTATTTCAACACTTTTATATAGTGCATACTAAGTTCTATACACCCATTTATATCTAACACGTTTTCTTCCTTTTGGAAGAGGTACAATATCTCAAGTATTATTCATCATCAAGGAACAATATTCTTTATTCATTGATGTGTCCCAATTTGGATGGCCAAAATCTTTTGCAAATGTTTTTGGATCATGATTCTCTCAAACTTGAGACAAAAGAGAGGAAGCGCGTTGGAACTCTGAATGTGTATGATGAAAATATGTAGGATCACTAGAAATATTACCAACTACTTCTCCTATTGTATGGACATATCTAAGAAGCAATGGTGTTGTGCAGGTTCATGTTCAATGGACCCAACTAAAGGAAGGTGAGTAGGTGGAGGTGGATTTTCATCCTCACTATAATCATCTATAGAAGAAACCTGAATAAGACTGCTAACAAAAAAAGTTGGGAATAGAAAATGACATAAACACCGAAGATATATCACATGTTGAAGATGGCACAAACACCAAATTAAGCTAACAAGCCAAGAGACCTTCAACAAACTTAACATCTCTCCTAATAATAATTTCATTGGAATGAGGTTGAAGAAATCTATAACCTTTTACATATTTAGAATATCGAACAAAAATGCACTTCTCACTTTTAGGTTGTAATGCTTTTCTTTCCTCATTAGGAATGTGAGCCCATACTTCGCTACCTGACACACTAAAGAGGATTACATTTGGTTTAATTTTACTCCATGATTTATCTAACGTTATATATTTTAAAGCCTTTGTGGGAGTGCGATTAACTATGTAATTGGAAAAATTAGTGTCTTCCACCCAAAAATGAGGACTTAATCCCTTAGATTAGATCATACAATTTTCCATTTTCTTTAATGTGTGATTAATTCTCTCAACAACACCATTTTGTTGTGGTGTATATCAAATAATATGTTGCATCTAAACGCCTTATGTAGTGTAGTGACTTGTAAAGTTGTTGTTAACATTTTCACCTCCATTATATATTCTTAACTTTTGCAATTGATATCTAGATTGCTTTTATACATGGGCCTTGTAGGCCAAAAACATACAAAAAACTTCACTCTTAAGTTTTAAGAAATAAACCCAAATGTGTTTGGATAAGTCATTAACAAAAGTTGAGAAGTACACGAACCCAGAGAAAGATGCAAAAGGAAGCAGAGCACACAAATCACTATGAACAAGTTGCAAGGGGGCCAAGGCATGCCAAGAGGCATGTTTGTCAAAAATGTCCCTATGATGTTTGTTGAGAACATAGTCAACACAAACACCATCATTGCAAGAAATGAGAGGAACATCGATCTCCATATTCTGATTACATAACTGTTGCAATGAGTGATACTTTAGATGACCAAATCACTCATGCCAATTTTTTCTCAAGTAATCCCTATAAGTGATAAAAAATGATAGAAACTATGATAAGACAAAGTTGTTAAATATGTACAACCTAGTAATATCATCAAACATTTTAGTTGTTAGGACATGCCTAGGATATTTTAAATCCTTGATTACAACTTGGCGAGGTGAAAAATCCATTGTTTTACCTTCACCTAAATAAGCAATTTGATATACTAATAGAAGATTGCATGCGAGACTTGGAACATATAATACATCATTAAAATGACCATAATCTTGCTAAACTATTCTAAACCTTACAACACTAATAGATCTATCATCACCAACAAATATTTGTTTGGTGTTACATTCATTACGAGTAGGAAAAATGAATTTATCCTTTTCCATATGATAAGATGCTCTAGCCACTCGTTATACGAAGATGAAAATGTTGCATTGAAGGAAAAACTATAAGCATACAATGCATTTCCATGAGAATAAGAGTTAGAAGAACACAAATCAAGATTGATGTTGTGCTTCTTCATTTTTTCTTCTAAGGATTCCATAATATTAAAACTTTAGAATCTAGATGACCTTCTCGTGCACAAAAATTACAATGTCACTTAGTTTTCTTACTTTTTGATTTAGTTCATTTTGTCACCATTGGGAGTAGGAGTTGGTTGAAAGGGGTTGGGACCTTTGTTTTGCTTGTTGTTGTGAGGATGTTGATTCTTCATATGTTTGTATTTATCCTTATGTTGTTCCACTAAGGATTTGTTAGATGTACCTATAGTGTTGATCACTCCTAGATGCAAGAGATTATCTTACTCTCTAATCAAATAATCATAAAAATCCTCAAGAATGGTTGTTTTGTAGATATAAAAATAAAATACACACTACTATGCTTAGAAATAATAACATATATACATTAGTCATCCTTCTTTGGTATGTTACATTCTTCAAGTAAAATTCTAAGTGTATTGAACTTAGAAAATCTTCAATGCAAGAGTAATCAACTGGTTTTCGAGCTGATGTGATCAAATCTCATTGTGTTTACCAAATAAAGTTTCTATCTTTGTCCAAGATTCATCTGGTTTGTGAACTCTTTGAAGGTGAAACAATAAATCATTAGAGATGAGCATTCCTATTAATCCATGTGCTGCACCATTTTTATTATCCTAGTTAGATTTCTTTGAGGCATCACTAGGGGTAGTATATTTTCCCAAGGTAATTCAACAAAACCCCTTACTTCATATTACATCCTCCATACGATATTTCCATGATAAGTAATTTGAATTAGTAAGTAGAATATCACTTTGACTAGCCATATTAAAATATGCAGGTAAGATGGCTTCAAAAGTAGAAACTAACTATCTAGATGGAAAGCTCTCAAAAAATAGGCAATTAAAAAAAACACTAAAAAAGAACTCTAGATGTCAAAGTTATGCCATTTTTAAGAAATGCATAAAAATGAACCAAAGTGCCATGTGGAAGTAGAGGCTGTCCCATGCGGTGATGGGTGCACAATGAGGTTTTTGAGTAAAAACATTTCTCTTTCTTCTCTAACTTTGCCTATAAGCTCACTTTTACAAATAAATTAATTTTACAATAAGTGACCCACTTTTATAGAATAAGTGAGAATAATTTTTTATTGAAGTTACTTTATATATTAAATTTGCATGTAAAAAAATACTTTAAAAAACTTTAAAATTACTTTATAGTGATTTATTTTTATAACTTAAGTGAAATACACTTTCCAATAAAGTTATGTGATAATTTAAAGTTATATGAACTTTTTCAAAAAGTAAGTTAATGAAAAGAAAGACTTGAACTCAAGACCTCTTATTAATCCCTACCAAGCAGAGAGTATACCTTTCATTTACAAGTCAAACTAATTTTCCTTCTTTGACATAAATTTTCATAAAGTCTTACTATGTTTTCAAAAAACCATATATTAAGAGGAATTTTTCATAGTTAAAATAAAATTATCAATATTTTAATTTTGGTCATTCAATTTTTTGATTGGTGAAGGACATTCTTGATGAGACATAAATCCCTAGAGGACGGCTCTTAATTTTTAGAAAAAAGATAAAAACAATTTTGAATAAAAAATTCCTACATCACCATGTTACCCATGCCTTTGAATCTAAGTGATATGGTTTGAATGTATTGTATATGGCCTTGAATGCAAGGTGTATGAGGTGTATTATTTCAGTGTCATGAGGTGCATATCAATGAGGCCTCTTATTATCAATTAAAAACTAGGTCAAGATTTGAAGCTATGGTTAGGGTTTCAAAATTTCTTTGCATAGATCCATTTCCTTTCACGACATATTGAAGTGGTGGTTTTTTGAGTGGTTTTCTAAATTGATCTAGTTTGGAAAGTTGTATTAAATATTCCATCCCATTATTTGAATTGGACACACAATTTTTTTCATACAATCCAATGGCTCATGTAGAAATTCTGGTTGTTTCTACACAACCTTGGTGCTTACTAAGTTTGTGTGATAAGATTTGACGAAAAATTTAGGTCACTCATGACCTTCCTTCAATCCAAGTGGATACACAATGCAATGTTTATAATCATACATATGCATGCCCTTTCCATTCTTGGAATTGTTTATAGGATACTCTCTACCATGTTGCTAATTTTAAATTGCGGGCTTGGTTTCACGCTCCCTTCTAAATGTTAAAGAGATAGAGGTGACCCAAAATCAACCTCGACCTCACTTTTTTTTTTACTTCTGTATAGGATGAGACCATTGGGTAGTCAATAATGTCCGTGGCTTACATAAGGGGACGTCTTGATCTACCCTTATGTGAGCCACATACATTATTTTCCCACCAATCCTTTGTTCCTTTTCACTACTTCATATAAGAGAAATTCATTTTATTATGTACGAATACAAGACCCTTAGTTATACAAAATGGGACAACATAAAGGTCCATGATATTCAAAATGTCAATAAATAATTGTTATTTTCATTGGTGACATGTTGTCATTTAGTTGGGAGAATATGTCCACATTAAACACCGTGCTTGATTTTCATAGACAAACATTCCAAAATATATACAACTTATAACATTCATTTTCAATGATCATCATTCATTGCTCAAAATACTTTCATTTCTCAAGTTGCTTCCATGCCTCATATCTTCATGACTTTCACAATATATTGTACTTGGGTTATTTGGAATCTTTGGTTGATTGGCTTGCGTTTGAAATTGCACCTCTTCATGTCCCATCTACAAACATAGACATAAAGTGTAATGAATATATATTCATTTGTAGTATCATATACATGATTGGATATAAATACAAAAAATTACCATAGCATTGGTTGCTTCATAAATAATACACAATATTTTGAAGTCATTCCTCATGCCGTCTCTCAAGATATCTTTTGTTGGCTCCATTCCATACTTTGTTTTCTGTAAGTTTTATACACCATGACAAAGCATAGATATACATAAAGGTTTCTTGTTGTTCAATTAATTATAAAACAAGGGAAGTAAAACAACATAGCTACCTACAAATTGTTCAATTAACCCTTAATACTCCGATATTTACTCACAACCCATATGCAATCCAATGTCAATCGAATGTTTGGATAGCTCTTCTTTCTATGCTAGCACTTTTTAGAAAACATCCATTGATTATTGTAAACCAATTAAAATATATACATCACAACAAATATGAAATCTTAAGTAAGGAAACCGCATTAAGTACTTACAAACTTTGCGATCAACTATTTTTTGCCTTGTTGTCTCATCTTCCATGCTGAATGAATTCCATTTTATTTTTTGGTTTGTTGGAACAAAAAAATATTTGAAAATTAAATTGATTGTACATATAAAAAATCAATGAATACATACATATGATGCACGCCATTGTTGAAATGATTCCTCTTGTGATGCAATTATGCCCATTTATTTGACCATCTCCCTGTACACCTTTTTCAACAACCCTATTGACATGTTTTGTATATCATGTCGATTGTCCTTTGGAATTTTATCTATCTTCTTGAAAAACAAAAAACAAGATCAATATTTATATGAAAAATAAATATAGTGAAAATTGATTTGGCAATTTTTTGGACTAGTGTATGCATATTACAAAAAAACATGTTTAACAATAATACTTTTTAAATGATATTTTTTTATTGTATGCTTTTGCTATTGCAAGTCATATAGGGCTCATTGACCATTTCTCCAGAACCACTTGCTATAGTTTATGCATAACCTGATTCTTGGAGTCATGATTTCTAAACCGTCGTGGATATTCCACTAGAGCAATTCATCATAATAGATCTTACAATATACTGAAATATTTTATTATGCAATTTATTAACTTAGATCTTTGATTTATTATTACTATCTTAGTGCTCAATTTATGGAAATAACTAAAATTGAAATGAAAGAAAAAGAAAAAGAACACACCATCCACACAAATGAACACAAGATGTGACCTGGGAAACCTGATATGGGAGAAAATATAGCTAGAAGGTGAGGCCTATTCTCTGCTATCTTTTCCTTAGTTATAAAATGCAAGTACAAAGAAAGGAACAGTCACTATGGAATTGCAATGGACACTGTGGCCTGGATGAATTTTACAAAATATTTCATGTTATGAATCAATGCCTTGAGAATGATAAAAATTTAGTGAGTACAATCCACTTCGAGGGGGAAACCTCCTTTTACAATATGTCCAATTTAGAAGACAAGATAGGATGATCATAAGATTAGGTCTCCTTGGTATATATATAGGAGACAAAGGGTACAATGAAATATTATAGTTGACCTACTAATGTAACACATAAACTAATAATGGATTCTTATTAGGGCCTTAACATAGCCCCCCCATTTAAAAAATAATTGTCCTTAAAGCTTGTAATTGAGGGTACTTCTTCATGAACTTTTCATTTTTCCATGTAGCTTCTTCTAGAGGCACATTATTCCATTTGATTAGGTACTCCATAATGGTTCTATTAATAAGAGAAAGATAATGTTGATCTAGAACTTTTTCTGGTTTAAGAATCAACTTACCTTCTTCATCTAATTATGGAAGTTATATTTTCACTGACATTGTTTGTCCCAAAACCGTTTTAAGGCAATATACATGAAAAACCTTATGAATGTGAGAAGAAGACAAATCTAACTCATATACCACTTGTCCAATCCTACGAATAATCTTGTAGGGTCCATAAAATTTTGGAGCTAATTTTTGATTCTTCTTTTGCTTGAATGTGGATTGCTTATAAGGATGTAGTCTAAAAAACACCCAATCACCCTCCTCAAATTGTCTTTCACTTCGATTTTGATTTGCTTGTTGTTTCATCTTGTTTTGTGCCATTTGAAGGTTTTCCTTAAGAATTGTCAAAGTTTCTTTAGTATTCCTCCATATATATTCTATTGGCTATGCTTTGGAATTATCTTGCAAAACGTATGCGATACTAGGATCTAGATATCCATAAAGGGCCTCAATTGGGGACATTTTAGTAAATATGTGATAGATAATAATATACCACCATTCTACCCGATGAATCCACTTCATCCATTGATATCTCTTGTCTGAAGAATAACATCATAGATAACCCTCTAAACATTTGTTAACTATTTTTGTTTGACCATATGTTTGTGGATGATATGATGAACTCATAACTAGTGTTTTTCCACTCATCTTCCACAATTATTTCCAAAATTTTCTTATGAATTTTGGATCTTTGTCAGTTACTATTGATTTAGGAAGAAGATGAAGTCTATGAAGTTATTTCATGGACACTTCTACCACTTGGATTGCTGTATATGTACTTTGAATTCCGCAAAAATATGCATACTTTGTGAGCCTATCAACGACCACGAAAATGACATCCTTACCTTCAGATTTTGGTAACCTTGTAATGAAGTCCATTGATATCTCTTTCCATCTTTAATTAGGTATATGTAATGGATGAAGTAACCCTGGAGATTTTACTGTTTGTCCTTTATTTCTTTGGCAAACATGACAATCTCTTACAAAATTTTGAATACCTTTCTTCATTCCTTCCCAAAAGAAATCCTTTTTGATTCTTTTATATGATTTAAGGAACCTTGCATGTCCTTCCATTGGAGAGTCATGGGAATCCCTTAATATTTTTTGCTTCAAATTTGATTTAGGAAACACAAATATTCTACTCTTGTACCAAAGTATATCTCCCTTCCACTCCCAATGTTCCATAGAGTCATCCCTTCCTTTATACATTGTATTTTTTGTTTAGTACTATTGTCATTTTTCCATTCATGGAGAGCTTCTTCCAGCCACACGATAATAGAAGATGCAATAGAATATAATATTGATCTAGAAAGAGAATACACTACTACATTTCCTTCCCCTTTTTTTAGATTATTTCAAAATCCAACCCTTGCATTTTTTCTACCTATTTTTGTTGGTCTTTTGATGACAATCTTTGGTCCAAAAAGTACTTTAGGTTATCATGGTCCATCTTGAATTTAAAGTGCCTCCCAGTGAGATATTCTCACCATTTGTTTTTTGCATGTAAAATTTCTTCCATTTCTTTTTCATATGTATATTTCACCAAATATTCCCCTTGAATTGTTTGCTTTCAAAATCCAATGCTCTCTCTTCTTATGCCAAATACTGCTCCCCCTTCTAGTCCCAATGCATCACATTCTACAATGAACATTTTACCAAAATCAGGTGTTTCCAATATTGGTGTAGAATACATAACATCCTCTAAGATAGAGAATGCCAAAGTAGCCTTATCATTCCATACAAATGAATTTTTCTTTAAGAGAGATGTGAGTGGGATTGCAACGTGTGCATAATTCTTAATAATTTTTTGATAACATCATGTAAGACCCAAAAGTCCTCTAAGACTCTTGATGTTCTTAGGAGTAGGCCATTGTAATATCCTAGATCTTTTGAGGGTCCACCTTAACCTCTTCCCTTGAAACAATATGGCCCAAATATTCTACTTCTTGTTTCCCAAAAGAACATTTGGACATTTTTACATACAATTGATTGTTCTTAAGAATTTCTAGGACTTCATCCACATGTTTAATGTGGTCTTCCCATGGTTTTCTATAGATAAGTATATCATCAAAGAAACACAACACAAAATTTCTAAGATGGAGTCAAACATTTTTTTCACAAGGATTTGAAAAGTCGAAGGAGCATTAGTCAACCTAAAAGGCATGACCAAGAACTCATAGTGCCCATAATGAGTACTAAAATATGTTTTGGGAATGCCATATTTTCTTAATTTGATCTGGTGGTATCCTAATTTAAGATCTAGCTTTGTAAAATAAGCCACTCAATGTAGCTTATCTAATAACTCATCAATATTTGGAATAGGGAATTTATCCGTTATGGTGATTTTGTTTAGATCTCTATAATTATGACAAATCCTCCAAGAATTATCTTTTCTTATCATCATCACTACTGGAGTTAAAAATGAACTCCTTCTTGGTTGAACAATACCCGAATCTAACATGTCTTGTACTATTTTGTCAATCTCCCCCTTTTTCTAATGATCAAGATATCTATAAATCCTTTTATTAGGAGGAGACTTACTTCCATGTATTAGTTCAATTTGATGTTCATGATCTCTAAATAGAGGTAGAACTTTAGGAATTTATTGGAAGATCCTATAGTGATTTTCCAAGGTGCATCTTAATTTCTCTGAAATATTTTCATCTTCATGCTTAACTTCCATAAAATAAAGTTTAGCCACCACTCCCTTGCTACCCTTTTTTAGGAGTTTTCCATTATATGTGAGTTGATGAATTGAGAAGGACCATATTTTAACCCTTATATTGAATTCCTTCCAACTCAAATCTCATGAATAATTCATTATAGTTTGGAGAAATTATACCTAATATTCTCAACCATTGAATCCCTAGAACAACATCTACACCTCCAATGGGAATTCCGTACATTGGGATTTCCAAATTATGTTCTCCCATATAGTTTAATGTTCTATAATTTTCCCACACAAACAATACTCCCTCCATTAGCAACCAAAAATTGAAAATTTGTCACTAGATATACAAAAAATTGAGGTGCTCTGCTAATCTTTTATCAATGAAGTTATGGGTACTACCCAATTCAATGAGCACTATACCCTTTTGCTTCTCAATGTAACCTACAAATTTCAAGGTTTGAGGTGCTGAAAACCTTGCCAATGCATGAACATATATTTCTCACCTATCTGAATCAATGTTTTTCATAATTTCAACCTCTATTTCCTGCTCTTTGAAGTTGAGAAGTTCTTCCTCATTTCTTTGTGTAGATTCCTCCATTTCCTCTTCATCATTATTTTCCAAGGTGAACAATTTTGTTTCTTGACATTTATTCCCTTTTGACCATTTTATGTTACAACCAAAGCATAGTCCTTTTGCTCTTGTTTCCTCCATTTCCTTTTGTGATATTCAAGTAGGTTGAGGTAAGGTTTTCTTATGAACCCCAAAATGATCTCTACTTCTTGCATATGTTGGAGTTACTTCACACACACCTAGGATTTATTTTTCCTAAGGTTTTTCCTTGTTTATTAGTCATAATTAGTCATTATACAGTCTCCTATATTTTAGGGGAGAATATTCCACTTGGAGAATACTCTTTCAGTTGACACTTCAGTTTGACTAGTTGAGTTGAGTTTAGATGCTGCATTGGTTTTGTCACCATGAAACATTTGGATCATCACCATGCTAATGTGAACTTACCTTGGGATCATCACCAAACTTGCACATTACCCTTGATTCCTTGATCTACTCCTCACTACTCTCTATTCAGTCAGTTAATTGAAGACTAGTTGACTAGTTAACTCAACTAGGTAGTAATTCACTCCCATAACTGCTTGAGAGACTAGACTAGGTGGAAGTTCACTCCTGTAACTGCTGGTGTGTGTCCATATCACTCTAGACCACCACTATGGTGCATTGGTTCTCCTCCAATCCGCATTGGTTGAGTTATACATAGTATATCATGTGTAAATTATTCATTATTCAAACGGTTAATGATAATTCTTCCATTCTTTCTCAAATTCTCTTTGCAAATGTGTGTAGTATTTTCTATCTAGATCCATTTTGTGCAAGTTCAACACATTTACATGGTATCAGAGCCGACGAACTACTAAGACAAACCTGCACCAAATTTTTTTGCAAGTACAAAAGATCGAAGACAACGGAAAGATGGATTTCCAAAAATAATTCATTCTTACACCATACAACTATTTTGAATGGAAGGAGAAAATATCCATACATCTCCGAACTAGAGGGTTTTAAATGTTAACCTTGAATACAGATACAAAACCAACATCAACCATAGAATAATCCAAGTACTTAAATCGCATGGATGAGGCACTCAGAACAATTTGCAGTCTTATTTCTCCTGATCTCCTTTTTCACATATCTTCCTGTAAGACTCCCAATGAAGCTTGGACACCTTGGAAGGGATCTTTGGAAAACAAGATGAGATGAGGGGACACATACTAGAGGTGGAAATTCTCACATTGGATCCAAAAATCTTCGAAAATATCCCATATTTATTTACAAAATTCAAGGATTTACTGTCGCAACTCAAAGCTTGTGGGGTTGATAAATCGAAGGAGGAGAAACAAATGGTTCTCACCATTTCTCTCCAAGCTTGGTCTTGAATTATTTGTAGTCGTATCCACATTCCATTATGCCATATTCACCTCTGGAGCCACCTGGAAGATGCCTTCTCTTGAGGACTTTATCAAATCACTGACACAAGATCAAACCAAGATCATCAACATGGGCACAATCAAAGGCCCAAGGGTGCATGCACTCTCTGTGCAAGATAACAGCCACAAATATTAGAAATCTAAAGATAAATATAAATGGAAAGCTCATGCACATTTGAAGAATGAAGGGTACACAAATCCCTTCACCGATGCCTCTGGATCCAAAGGGGAAAAGGGAAGAAAAGGGGAGAAATGCACATACTGTCACAAAGGATTCCATCCAGAATTTGCATGCATGCATGCAAAAAAAAAGATCTAATGACTCAAATACTTCAGAAAAATAACCTTGGATATCACATCCCTGAGGGTACCAAGAAGAATAAGATAGAATATCAGATTTCCAAGAAAGGTAATTCTAGCCATGCCTTGATTGCCATCAACTCCTCTCCCGATGCTTGGATCATTGATTCATGAGCATCAAATCACATGGCTTTCTCAAAAGAAATATATTATTCATTGGATGCATGCAAAGGTCCTCCTATTCTGATGGGGGACAAATCTTATTTCTAAGTCACCGACAAAGGAAGGATTGAACTCACCAACGAAAACTTCGAGAATGTGCTACACGTTCACAAAATTTTCGTCAACCTTCTCTCCATTTATTAGATGGAAAATTACAGAACTGGAAAGAAAGTAATATTCACACCAAATTCTGTGGACATCTACGAAATGAAAACCAACTCTAGGGTTGCTACCGATGAGGTAAATCATCATTCTAGATTGTAAACGTTTTCTGAATTCATTGAACTTGATTCTTCTTTACTACTTACTCATCTTGATGAAAGTAGTAGGATATGGCATGAAAGGTTTGGACATTTGAATTTTAGATACATGCAGCAACTTAGAAAGAAAAGATTGGTTGATGGTCTACCAGACATCCATTTCTCCAAGGGAGTATGTGAGGGATGTGTTCTCGGAAAACACCCTCAAGAGAAATTCGACAAAGGAAAGTCTTAGAGAGCTTCTGCACCTTTAGATCTGATCCGAAGTGATCTTATGGGTCATTTTCCGCATCCATCCATCAACAAAGCGAGGTTTGTTCTCATTTTTGTTGATGATTTCTCATGTTTTACATGGATCTACTTTCTCAGGAAAAAATTCGAGGTCTTTCAACACCTCAAAGATTTCAAAGCCTTGGTTGAGATACAGTCCAGAAAGAAGATCAAAGTCCTCCAAACTGATAACGAGGGAGAGTATGTAAATCATGAGATCCATAATATTTTCCATGAGGCAGGGATTCAGTTGCAACATATAGTTCCCTATACTCCGCAACAAAATGGAGTTGCTGAGTGGAAAAATAGATCTCTAAAGGAGATGACAACTTGCATATTGCATGCAAAGTCACTACCACAGAGACTATGGGACGAAGCACTTAATTGTGCAACATACATCCAAAACAAATCTCCCCATATATCTATCAAGGATAAGACCCCGTACAAGGCTTGGAGTTGCCTCAAACTGGAAGTGACCCACTTTAACATTTTTAGTTCACATGCATGGGCCCAGATTCCCTTTGAAAAGAGGAAGGCACTTGATCCACAAAGCACTG
>JASDQU010306105.1:43615-57448 GCA_032191745.1 Picea mariana | reverse complement strand
GAATATGGCACAAATGGTGGAGGTGGTCATACAATAGATTTGTGAAGGAGGTTTATCCAACCAACCAATAGGAACAAACTATAAAAGGGCCATAGGCAAGATGTTTCCTTTGGTCAATGGTGGTTGAAAATCATAGAATGACTATTGATATATGGTGACAATATGTTCTTTATGTGGAAACAACTTCACATGAAATTACAAATACACCATAGTCTCCATGACATACATGTAATCACGTCTCAAGAGTAAGTTATAGTCGATGGGGTTGTGATAACAACAACATAAATTAAGATAATGTTACTACCTACTGGGATTGGAAGTTGGGGTACAATTCCTATCTGGTCGCATAATATACCATTAAAGGTCCACAATCCGGTGACTAGTCATCAATGAAACAAGGGCAAGTGAACGAAAGCCCTGTCAAACATAAAAGGACATAACACTACGAGGAAAACACCTTCTAGCAGAGACTTTTGGAGAGGTTTTTAGTGTTACAAGATTGGGTGAAATCATCCAAAAAACTTCCATTAAAACCTCCATTATTGTTAGCAGAGGTCTTAATGGATTTTCACAATAACTAAAAATTCTAGGTGGTTGGAGGTTCTAGAAAAGGGTTTTTACACATTGCACTTAAATCAATAAAGCACATATGTCTATAATGCACCAAAGCACAATGTACTAATATGCATCAGTGCCTCAAAATACCAACACTAAGCATCAATGTGTACTACATATTTTAATCACCCCGATGTGTATTTAATATATTGAAAGCACTAGTGAATTTATATCAATAATATGCACCGATGCACTACATTTATTATACGCACTAGGACATATTTGATATGTTATGAAGCCTCAATGTGTATTTTATATCATAAAATCACTAGTGCATACTTCATATGTAAAGGCACGTGTGTATAAAAACTTGCACATTGTAAGTTCTTGTAATGATAATGATAACAATAATGACAACAACAATAATATTGTTGAAGAAAATAGTGTGTTTGTTAACATCAAGAGCACCGGTGTTTTTATTATAGTTTTATTGCATTGACGCGTAAATACGCATAAACTACATTGGTGTGTAAATACATATAAGCCGCACTAGTGCATAAATATGTATAAAATACACCATTTAGTTCTAATTAGTACAATGTGAAAATATGTTTCAGTGCTAAATTTTTCCACGTTGTGGGTATGCAAATGTAGCGTCTTGTGTTTTTTTTACAAAATGTCAATTCATCATTATAAGATCAAATAATTTTTATAATAATATTGATTTTTATAGTTTAATTATTGTGTTTGGGTATAATCATTGAATTAATGTATTGTATCATTTAAAAAAATGTACCAACTGATTACATTTTTGTTCATTGTAACAATGTCAATCATCCATATATTTAATCAACAAGATTACAATTTACGATAGTGGACAATGCAATAGAATAAGAAATTCATTTTATTATGTGCGAATAAGAAACCCTTTGTTATACAAAATAGGGACAACATAAAGGTCCATGATATTCAAAATGTCAATAAATAATTGTTATACTTATTGGTGACATGTCGTCATCCAATTGGGCCAATATGTCCACATTAAAAAACATGTTTGATTTTCACAGGAAAACATTCCAAAATATAAAAATTGTAGCATTCAATTTCAATGACCACCGTTCATCACTCAAAATACAGTTGTTGCTCGAGCTAATTGCATGCCTCATATATTCATCACTTGCATAGTCTAATGTACTTGGGTTATTTAGAATGTTTTGTTGATTGGCTTGAGTTTAACAATGTGCCTCTTTATGTTCCATCTACAAACATAGAGATAAAGTGTAATGAGTATATCTTCATTTGTAGTATAATATACATGATTAAATAAATACAAAAGAGTACCACATTAGTGGTTACTTCATAAACAATACACACACAACAATGGTAGCTTCATAAAAACTACACATTCTTTCGAAACCATTCCTGGTGTTGTCTCTCAAGATATCTCGTGTTGGCTCCATTACATACTTTGTGTTTTGCGAGTTTTATATGCCATGACAAAGCCTATATATAATTAAAGGCTTTTTGTCGTTCCATTAATTATAAAATGAGGGAAGTAAAACAACTTATTTACTTACAAATTGTTCAGTTAACCCTTGATACTTCAACATATACTCACAACCCATACATAATTCAATGTCAATCAAATGTTCGGATAGCTCTTCTTTCTATGTTAGCACCTATTAGAAAACATCCATGGATGAATGTAAATCAATTAAAATATATATACCACAACAAATCTAAATCTTAAGTAAGGAAAACACATTAAATAATCACAAACTTTATAATCAACCATTTTTTTCCTTGTCATCTCCTCTTATGTGTTGAATGGGTTCCATTTTGTTTTATTTTTTGCTACAACAAAACAATTAAAAATTAATATTTCATTCAATAACTAAACTCTCTATACATAGAAAAAAAATCAATGAATACATGCATTTGATGCATGTTATTGTTGGGATGGTTCCTCTTGTGCTATAATTATGCTCATTTYTTTRATCATCTCCCTGTACATTTTTTTCAACATCCCTACTAGCATGTTTCTTATATCATGTCGATCATCCTTTGGAATTTTATCAATCTTTGAGAATATGGACTTTAATAGTTCATCTTAATAATGTAACCTTTTCTGGAGAATCAATCTTCCTAAAAACAAAAAACAAAATTAAAAAATCAATTGATATTTATACAAAAAATAAATATAACAAAAATATTAATTTGATAATTTTTTGGACTAGTGTGTCTATATTACAAAAAAATGTGTCCAGTAATAATACTTTTTAAATGATTCTTTTTCTTATTGTATGTTTTTGCTATTATAAATCTCAGAAGTCTCATTGAACATTTCTCTAGAAACACTTGATGTAATTTATGTATAGCTTAATTCTTGTAGTCATTGGATTGATTTTTGTAGAGTAAATGGAAAGAGTGTCTATATGTTCTTTCCATTATATCCCTTGTAGTTTTATAAATTTCTCTTCCCCTCACATATTATAGCACCACTCTAGAGGAAGCAAAGACCAATAAATCATCATTTACATCCTTCATATTTCTTATCTTCTTAGGATGGACTTATGTTCCCTTGTTGTTGGTCCCTATAAAACATTCAACAAATGCAAAATCGAATGTTTGAAACATATTAAGGATTATTGTTAAGAAGTACATTTATAATAAAAATACAAAGAAAAACTTCATATTGATCACCTTTCGATGCACTTGATTCCTCTATTCGCAACATTTCCATAAACTTGTACACTTTTTTCCACTCAGATTCCAAACAATCTTTTGGAGTTTCTTTGTGTTTTAGCTCTACATGACCCACATTATCCAATACACGTCATTCAAACCTACAAATAATTTAAATATATTACTTTTATATTAAATTTAAAAGAATTTGCAATGTTCTCTTCTTGAGATATTCTTCCCTCGCCCTTGTTGCTATAAATGTTTTCCCCTAATCTTCTATCAACCATTTTCTATCAATAAAATCCTTACATAATGAAATACACAAAACATGAAATATGTTTTATGAGCTAAGTAAAGAATTTCAAGTTAAAACTTTTTTCAAGTTAGGTGATGGATACAATATAGTAACATGCATTGATCCACTTGATACTGACTTAATCACAAGTGTGAAGTTATTATACAATGCATATCGATAAACTTGGCAACGTTTTTTAAAAACAAATATTAACAAAATGGTGCATTTAATACGACATGTCACACAAATGTGTCATTTATGTATATTGCGCATCGCTGGAGCTATAAATATTTTTAAAAAGCCACATCAAACAATGCACTTTTAATAAAAAAATCACATATTCAGTGCTTTGTTTTAGTATAGTGTGCACCATGGACCGTGAAAGCATTTAAATTTTTTTTTGATAGCGACATGGTTTGGGATCCAATGCAATGAGTGGTCCCAATCCAACAGATATTGAAAGCCCCATCTAAATTACACAGTGCCAATAAATATTAATTTCCTAGAAACAAATTTCATTGTCAAATAGTAGAGAGAATAAACCCTTAATGCTAGAGTTTGTTGGAACATAAAAAAAATAGTTGCTACAAGAAACGTAGGGTCTGCAACGTTGAAGGTAACTCGTAAACCCTTTTATTTTCTTGAAAATGCCATGTAAATATTAATAGGAATAAACACAAAATTTATTGATTTTTTTTAATCAAATGAGGGTAAATTTCATATGAATAGAATGAAGTTGCATACCTCAAATTTCTACATTGCTTATTTGTATGTGATTTATTATGATCCCCTACAAATTTGTCTCTTCAGAAAAATATATCCACTCCAAATTATTCCTTGGTAAATCTCTCTTACACAAGTTTCCCCTCTAACTTTTGGAAAAAGAATAGAATAGGGACTAGGGTTTTTTTTATAAACTAACTTTTATAAAATGAACTTCCTGCTCATTTTTTTGCTTGATATTTTGATGCATTGATGATAAACACACATTTATTTTTCAATTTGGTTTGTAGTGTGTCTTACATACTTCGGTGCATCGACACAGTATGTTGATATAAATGCACCAATTAAATAGTGTACAAAGAAAATAGAAGTGCAAACGCTCATAATTAAAAATTTGGAGAGGTTCTTATAGAGGTTAGTTATAAGTGTGTATCATAATTTTGTGCATCAATGCATTTGGAATACAAATACACATCATTGTTGTGTTACTGAATGAGGCACACCAATTTCTAAAAAATACCTTCAAAGCTCTATTTGAAGCTAGAATGTTACATGCTTTCCAAAATTTCTTTTAAGAATGTAGACATGTATTTATTATGGATGTGGCTCAAATATAGGGGGGAAAAGTGATAATATCAAGTGACCAATTCTTTAGATTCCATCTCATTCCATATCATTCCAAGTTCATCAAGTTTTCCCTTGACATTTGCAGTAAGTCTAGATTATATTTATATTTTGATTATCTAATTGAATTTATAATGCCTTTGCAAATGCATTTGAATAATTATGCATTAAATTTTGCAAGATTTTGATTCGTGTTTGAGTTCAAAAGGGCATGATATTCCACCAGTCCAAAAACATCACAAGCTCTTATCAAGAGCAAGATACCACAAACAAATGGTAGACAAAATGGAGAGCCACTTAACCCCACCAATTGTAACATGTCATATTCCAACAATTATCTTTGGCCAATGGTACTTCAACATGAACTAGATCTCTTTTATGACACCCTAGTAGTATGTGGATGTTCAAAATGTAAAGGGTTGATGTAAGATACCAGATGTAATATAATATGCGAAAACAAGAATATTCAACATATATCAATGGAAAAATGAAATATTAAGTAGAGCAGCACCAAAAATGATATCTTTAGTCAAAGAAAGCAATGTTCACTTGCCTCTTTGAGGGGGAAACCTCCAAAAAAGAAGATATCTATTACATTAATTTTCCAGACAAGCTTTCTCATACCTCCTACTCTTATTTATATTGATTCTATCTTCTAAGGAACATTCTAGAGGAAGATCCTTCTAGAAGCGGAAGCTTCTATTAGGTCTTCTTACATTGACTTGTTCACATTTATTCAATGAGACTTATTAACTAATGTTGGTATTTATTACATGGAAAATATCTATCATGCTAACTAATAACCAACTAAGAGGAGTTAGGGTAGGGCCCTAACATGCCCTCCCCCTTCAAAAGCAGCCGTGTCCTCAAGGCTGAAGATGTGGAAATTGTTGCAGTATGGTCGTTGGTTCCCAAGTTGCATCCTCTAGAGACGTGTACTTCCACTTGATCAATAAATCTTTGATTTTTTTTCTACGTAAGTGATGCTTGCACATGTTGAGGATGGATTCAGGTTGCATCCAAATGGAGCCTTCTTCATCTAATTCAGGTAGGACAGTTTGAACTCGACAATTTTGACCCACCACTTTCTTCAGAAAAGAAACATGGAACACTGAATGTATTATGGAGGAAACTGGGAGTGCCAATTTGTAGACAACTGGACCAATACGTTTGATGATCTGATAGGGGCCATAAAAGTTGGGTGCCAACTTGTGATGGCCATGGGATTTGATGGAGGTTTGCTTGTAAGGTTGGAGCCTAAGAAACACCTTATCACCTTCTTGGAAAACCTGTTCAGAACATTGTTGGTCAGCTTGTTGCTTCATATGATTTTGGGCCATGTGGAGGTTATCCTTCAAAGCCGCAAGGGTAGTTGCTCGACCTTGCAACAACTTGTCAACAATATATACCTTTGAGGTGCCTGGAAGATATGAAGTTATTGTAGGTAGTTGTTGGCCATACACTGTTTCATATGGTGTCATTTTGGTTGTGGTATGATAGCAAGTGTTGTACCACCATTCTGCCAAGGGTAACCATTGAACCCATTGATGTTGTTTATCCAACGCAAAACAATGCAAGTAGGTTTCCAAACATTTATTGACAACTTCTGTTTGGCCATCCTTCTGGGGGTGGTAGGTTGTGCTCATGTTCAACTATGTGCCCTGTAATTTAAACAATTCTTACCAAAATGTGTTAGTTAAAATTGGGTCACTATTAGACACAATGGAAGTTGGCATGCCATGCAGTTTAAAAATTTGATCAATGAAAACTTGCGCTACCAGAGTGGGCATAAAAGGGTGTGGTAAGGCACAAAAATGTGCATACTTTGAGAGGTGATCTACCATGACCATGATGACTAACTTGTTTCCCACTCTTGGAAGGGCCACAATAAATTCCATGGAGATGTCAGTCCAAATAGAAGCTGAAATGGGTAATGGATGGAGAGATTTTGGGGTCTTGACAGTTTCACCTTTATGGAGTTGGAAAATATCACATTCTATGACAAAGGTAAGGATGTCTTTCTTCATGGCTTACTAGAAAAAACAACGGTGAGCACGGGCATATGTCTTTTGGAATCTTGAATGAACCATGATGGAAAATGAATGCAACTCATTTAAGATCATGGGTTTGAGTGCTAGAGTCGGTGTTAGAACCAAGCGCTCCTTATATCAACGGATATTGTCTTGCCAGGTGTAGTTGGTGGGTGGGTGAGGGTCCTCCTGAAGGCATTGAATTAGCTTGGATATAATTGGGTGAGTGAGCCACTCTTGTTGAGCTTCATCAATCCAATTAGGAACTAGTAATGATAAGGCAAATAGGGATCCTTCATCCTCATATTTTTTGGACAACACATCTACCACTACATTGTCTTTTCCTTTTTTTAATATATGATCTCATAATCATAGCCCAACATTTTGGTCAGCCACTTGTTCTGTTTTGGGGAGGATAAAATATGTTCGAGGAAATACTTTAGACTATGGTGATCTGTTTTGATATAAAAATGGAAGCCAAATAGATATGGTCGCCAAGTGTGCATAACATGGAGAATGACCATCATTTCCTTTTCATATGTAGATTTTCCCAAATTACGACCACTCAAAGCCTAGCTAGTGAAAGCAAGAGGCCTACCTTCTTGTGTTATAACTATGCACAAAGCATCATATTCCACAACAAAAGTTTTGTTGAAATCAGGGGCGGCTAAGACAGAGGTAGTGCACATGGATTGCTTTAAATATATGAAATCTTGTTCTGTGGTTGATGTCCAATGGAAAACATTCTTCTTAAGAAGTTTTGTAAATGGATAAGAAAAATTTTCATATTGGTGGACAATTTTTTTGTAATATCCTGTGAGGCCCAGGAAACCCCAAAGGAATTTCAAGGTTGTGGGTCTCGGCCAATCCTGCATAGCTTGAATCTTTTTGGGGTCCACTCTTACCCCTTCACTTCCCACAATGCATCCCAAGTATTCGACCTCGCTCACCCCAATAGAACACTTGGAATTTTTGATAAACAATTTATTGTCCTATAACAATTGGAGTACTTTTTCCACATGTAATGGATGGGCATCCCAAGTGCGGTTGTAAATGAGGATGTCATCGAAGAATACCATAAAAAAATTCCGAATGTAGGGCTTCAAGATTTTATTCATGAGACTTTGGAAGGTAGAGGGAGCATTGCAAAGTCTAAAAGGCATTACAAAGAATTCATAATGGCCTTCATGAGTTCAGAAAGTAGTCTTGGGGATATCTGCTTCATTTATCCTAATCTGGTGATAGCTTGAGCAAAGATCCAATTTGGTGAAGACGCAGGAGCCCTGAAGTTTATCCAATAGGTCATCAATAACATGAATGGGAAACTTATCTTTAATGGTCATATTATTAAGGGCGCACAAATCTGTACACATGTGCCAAGAACCTTCTTTTTTTAAGACAATCACCACTGAGGATGAATATGGGCTAGTAATTGGGCGAATAACACCAGCCTCTAATTGTTCCTGCACTATTTTCTCAATTTTTTTTTTTGAGCAAATGGATACCTGTAAGGGTGTACATTAGGGGGTTGACTGTCTGGAAGGAGAGGGATCCTATGATCATGTTCACCTCTAGAGGGAGGTAAGCTCGTGGGCGTCTCAAAAACCTTGTGGTGCTTGTCCAATACCAGTTGCAGATCATGATGGGTTGTTGGGGATGATTGATCACTTACCTTAATAGAATTAAGTTGAGAAATCACACGATGGTGTCCTTTCTTCAGGTGTTTCTCCATCCAGTGAGAATTGGTAATTTTTGGGGAGCCAACATGTAGGCCCTGGAGGGTATAAGTGTGAGCATCTTGAGTAAATATCATATATGACTACTGATAATCCATGGTAATTGGTCCCAAAGTGTGAATCCATTCAACACCCAAGACAATATCACAACCTCCCATGGCAATGGAAAACATGTGAGTTTTCAGGTGATAATCGTCCATTTGGAGTTTAACATTGTTATAGCGGCCCCCACATTTCATTGTACCACCATTAGGTATAAGAATTTGAAAATTAGAAATTGGTTTAACAATGAAATTGACCTCCTCAACGACCCTACAGTGAATAAAATTATGGGTGCTACCACTATCAATCAACACCACGACCGACCTATGTTTGATGTAGCCCTTGATCTGTAATGTATGTGGGGCATGGAGAGATATGGTAGGTTCCTTCGGTGCCACAGGTGTTGAAACTGGATCTGAGATGTGGACAATTGGTTGTGTCCTCATGTTATGAAGCCTCATCTGATGGTATGTCTTCATAGGAGGTGGTAGTTGACGCATCAATTTGGAAGAACCTTTGTTCGTGACATTTATGGCTTGGGGGATATTTTTCATCATAGTAATGGCAAAGTCCTCGCTTCCAATATTTCGCCAGTTCGGCCAGAGATACCTTTTGGACCTTCAAATTTTGTGTCGGAGCTGGGGTAGCCCCTGGATGAGGATGGTTGGTAACTGTAGCATGCAGGGGTGGGGCCTGAAGAATGGTCTCTACTTCTAGTTATAATTGGAAATCCTGCAACCATGTAATAGGATGATGCATTCTCACATGAGCTCGAATGACATCCTTTAATCCACCAAGAAAGCATTCAAGATAAAACTCATCCAATAAGCCCTTGGTTCTTATAACCAACTATTCAAATGTCTTGATGAAGTCTGTTGATGGCCTGGTTTGGTGCAACTTAGTGAGTTGTCCCAAAAAATGAGATTCCCTATCAAAACAGGCACAAACTTCTTTGATGAACATGTTCCAAGTGGGTAGACTGAGATAACATTTATGGTTCCACTGCCAACATTCTTGATCCAAGTACAGAACCCCAACATGGAGTTTGGTCTCATCATCTTGAATATCATAGAGGGAGAAATATTGTTCCATTTGAGAGACCCACCCTACTAGGTTTTATTCATCAAATTTATGCATTTCAAATTTGGGAAACTTATTCCAAGAGTTTGGAGAACCCTAAGGGGAGGGGGATGAATGAATATTCTCATAATGGGAAGAATGAGGGTCCTCATAATAAGACTCAGTGTGCTTACCCTTGATGAGTTTCATCATTTCTTGGAATTCTTTGTTGAGGGTGGTATGTAATTCAGTTATGGGGGAGGCAATATTATGGGTGAGGGAGTCTTGAAACTGGTCGTTTAGGTCATGGAGGTGTTGGTCCATGTTGGTCACCCTAGACTCCATGTCTTCCTGGTTTTGAGCACAGGTGGTAGGGGAAATTATGGAGGCTTAGGTAGCAGATGAGATTGGCGAGAAGGGAATCTAGTCCACAATAATTTATAGGTACCACAAATATTAGGACAAAAAGAGGAATCCAATGGGATAGGTCGAAAATAAGGGTGTCGGGTAAGGGTCGGGTCCATGGGAAAAAAAGGATTAAAAATGAAGGGTACCACTGCGATTAGGATGAAGAGAGAAATCCAATGGATAGGTCTCAAAAAATGGTGCAGGAAGGACCCAAACTCATTTTGTTTTTAACTCCTGCATAGTTATACTCTAATTTGAATCATATTCCAATGCTGAAATGCCCAAATTCTTAACAGGAAGAAATATGTAGTAATTTCGCAACTCGAATGCAAATGAAAAGATTGCACAACAATAGATCTATTATGTTTATGTTCCAAGGTTTATGGTTTTCAAGGTGCCTACATACAAGGTTTTTCCCTATGCTATAGCTCTCTGATACATGTGCGTGGTTGAATAGTAGTACTCGGCCCAATATCTCAGGGTACCAACTAAGGAGGCTAGATTGTACCCTTATCCATACTACCCAATTATCCAGTTACTAGAGAGTATATTCTTGAGTGTTTTTCTTGGTGGAACTATAGCAACCAAGTGGACAATTGGTTAATCTATGGAGGGCTTCATGATATCTAGGCCAGTCCATATACAGGTGATGTTTGATGTGCTACCACTTGAAGGGGTACTAATAGGGGTTACAAGGGTGGCCAACAATGTGTGATTAAGTACCACTTTTAGTTCATGCATGTATGCTTCCCTGACCATAGATTTATGCGTTGAATGATAGATCATTGTAGCTTTAAGACGTCGGAATACGTCTCTACCCTGGAAAAAAAATTACCCATAATTTCTGCCAAGGAATGTGCTATGATACCACTTGTAAGATACCATATGTAATATAATATGAAAAACCAGGAATATTCAGCAGCTATCAATGGAAGCACCAAAAATGATATCATTATTCAAAGAAAGAAATGTTCACTTTCCTCTTCGAGGGGGCGAACTCCAGCAGAGAGGATTTCTATTACAATAATTTTTCAGACAAGCTTTCTGATACCTCCTACTCTTATTTATATTAATTATATCTTCTAAGGAATATTCTAGAGGAAGATCCATCTAGAAGCGAAAGCTTCTATTAGGTCTTCTTATATTGACTTGTTCACATTTATTCAATAGGCCTCATTAACTAATTTCGGCCTTTATTACATGGAAAATATGTATCATGCTAACTAATAACAAACTAAGAGGGGTTAGGGTCCGGCCCTAACAGTTGAAGTTGAACCCTTAGCATGCCACATTTTCCCATTATATTAATGATTGACTACCCAAAGTTGATGTTCTAATACCTCCATTGTGGTCAAGGATCTAATAAGTGATATAGAAAAGACACATAGGGACACTTCCATATGCTCTTTTCTAGAAAAGTTGGAAGCCAAATCAACCATGTTTCATCCTAACCAACTCGTCTCCTTCTATTGATTCAACCAATATTTCTATTAAGCCAAAGTATGATATCAGTACTACCTAAAACATTTCTACTAGGGGATACAAAAAGTCGTACAAGCTAAGAGAAAAATGTCCAAGTACACACCAAGGTCGGTTCAATTGTTAGAGGGTAGTGATGACTTCTCTCTTTCTATCCATATATAAAGTAAATATGCACCCTATTAAAGTTGCACTCTGTATGGTGCTTGGTTGTCTTCCCTACTTGTGCTCGATGTTAGAACATAATCCTCCTTTTGTGGTAATAATTACATGATTCCCGAGTTTAATATAGATGCTACATATCTTGGGTTGTTTATCTTTTCACATGTATTTGTTCCTCCCAAACAGTCTATAATAACTTATGACACTTTGTGGTCCTCTTTATAGTCGGTTTGATTTCTTGAATATTGTTAAGTATAAACATGGAGTTTCCATGTATAGTATGTGCATGAATGGTTATGCTTCTAGAAAATTTAACAAGAATAACCTGTCATATGTCGATGGTTGTCCACACATTCATGGGAACATTGCAAGGTTCATAAATAGCTATAGGTGTTGATTGTTCAGTGCAAATTGTTTGTTTCAAGAGCACTCCAATGACAAATATTTCCTTATGAAAATGAAGGTATCCATATTTGTGCATGGAATGCATAGTTTGTCTGCAGGTGACAAGTTGTTAATGAAATATAACTTTCATATACCACCAACCACGCGTCAAAGGTGGCTTGCATTGGGATTACCTTTGGACATCCCCTTAGGGCATAAGAAAATATCATTAAGTAATTGTATATTTGGATTATCAATGGAATCAATGTAAATGTATTGCTTAATTCAACAATTGTTTTATAAAGTGGTTGGTTACATGTGTGCTATAGGAAAAAAATCCATGCTTCTAATAATTTTTTGGTCTAATGTTTGAACATATTAAATGCATTGTATTTATTAATATAATCGATTTAATGTTCAATATTTTTTAAATCGGGATTTGATGATGAGAAACTTGTTTACCATCTACCATTGCACCCCACTACAAGGTTAAATCGAGAGATGGATGTTAAATGAGAACAATTTGGAGAAGAAGCATACCAATCATGTTTGATTCGACCACCTATTTAATTCCCACTATGTCTCAAGTCACCAATTCAGAACATCTACTGTAACATTGGTTATTCACATGTTGGGGATGAAGATAATAATATAGAGGTGAGTATGGATCCTTTCTTACCAGATACCCATGTAATGGAGAGAACATTGTTACATGCATTCCAACAAGATAAGATAGGGGATGATGATCATATCATCAACACCTTCTTTGAAAGCCTAAAATATGCGTCCACCACCCCTCTCTTTGGACATGGGTCAAGGTCTACCTAACTAGGGACAACAATTTTACCATGCAACTTGAAATCAATGTATGGTGTGTCAGACACATGTTTCTCAGCACTACTAAGGTAATTGACCATTAATTCCCCTATATTTTAATGAATCACGTCACACAATCAACACTGAAAAGTGATTTCATGCATGTTTGATGATAGTGTACATTTATATTTCCCACTAATTGCAAGTTACTCAAAGATAAGGTACTTCCAAGTAACAATGTCTTCCCCGACAACTCCGAAGAGGCAAAGCAACCGTTGAAAAAGTTAGGTGTTGAGTACATATCATATCATGCTTGTCCAAATGATTGCATTCTATATAAAGGTGAATACAAGGAAAAAGAGACATCTCTAAAATGTGGGCATAATAGGTATCAGAAATAAAAAAAACAAGGGAAACACACACGGTCCTCCTCATTAGATATTGAGGCACATGCCTATATCCAAGTATTTAAAGGCTCTTTCATTGAAAATAATTAGGTGTGATGTAGGGGTGGCATGCCTTGCATAGAAATGATCCAGGAGTTATGTGGATCCTGGTAGATTCAATAACCATGAAGCATATAGAGAATATATGGCTTGATAAATTCAAGGATGAAGTACAAAGCCTTCAATTGAGCATATCCATGGATGGAGTTAACTTGAATTCCCTCCAAAACAACAACTATACTATTTTTCTAGTGGTAGTGATCAATAAAAATATGCCCCCATGGTTGTTTGTGAAGAATGAACATCCTATGTTAGTGCTTATAGTCCTTGGTAGATGACAAGTGAAGAGAATGGATGTCTACCTCCAACCATTGATTGATGAATTGAAG
>JASDQU010306104.1:195966-241616 GCA_032191745.1 Picea mariana | reverse complement strand
CAACAATTTTGCATGGTGCATCATCACCCAAATGAACCTGTCCAAAATCACCTTGAACATAATCTAGAAAATGTTTCCTATGGGGTGTGGCATGAAATGAAGCCCCTGAATCTACTACCCAAGACTCAAAAATATTATCTACAGAAATAATCAAAGCATCTTGTAACACATCACCCGTTACATTTGCTTCTTGATTTCTCTCCTGTTGTCCACCTCTTTGTTTCTTTGGAGCTCTGTAGTCTTTCTTCAGATGTCCTTTCTTCCCACAATTCCAACACTCTATATTTCCAATTCTGGATTTGGATCTTCCCTTCCTAGAATTCTCGTGGTTCCCTGAGCCCTTTCCTCTATCCTTTTGACTTCCCCTGTTCTCCATGTTCAACGCATTACCTGATGTCTCACCTGTGCTTTTTCTTCACATTTCCTCACTAAGGATAACACCAACAACATCATCAAATTTTAAAGTATTTGAACCAAAGAAAGAGTTACTTACAGCCATGACCAATTCGTTCCAGCTTTCTGGAATTGATCACAAGATTAGAAGAGCCCTAATCTCATCATCAAAGTCCACTTTTACAGAACTTAGTTGATTAGTAACCGTATTAAATTCATTTAAATGATCTACAACAGACCCACCTTCTGACATCTTCATATTAAATAATCTCTTCATTAGAAATACCTTATTAGACGCTGAGGGTTTTTCATATAGTTTAGTCAATGCATCCATCAGATCCTTCGTTGTCTTTTCTTTCAAAATATTGAAAGCCACCAATGCTGCCAAGCTCAGCCGTATTGTTCCTAGAGCCTTTCTGTCAAGAATCTCCCATTCTTCGTCCTTCATGGCCGTCGGCTTCTTTGCTACTCCACCCAATGGTAGGAATAGATCCTTCTGATATAAATAATATTCCATATGCATCTTCCATAACTGTTAGTTTTGGCCGTTAAATTTCTCGACCCTAAACTTTCTATCTTCCGACATTGTTCCCACTCAAACCAGGAACCCTCTTTTCCTGCGAGTTACCTTTCGCTCTGATACCAGTTGTTAGAAAAACAGGACCGTGGAGAAATAAAATAAAACAAGTGAGAAAACAAAACATAGAAGATACACAGTACAATAGAGACACAGATTTACGTGGTTCACCTAGTGTGGGCTACGTCCACCAGAGAAATTGCTAGGTCCTTCCTTTATTATTATCCAACAAATGAAGGGATACAACCTACAACAAAACCCGTTGTAACTTCCTCTTCTTTCTCTCACAGTCTCCTCTCTCATAATACAATACTCGCCATAATGAATAGCCACAATACATTTCCCTCATAATAGAGGGTTTCCTTCTAGGGAAAAAAACCCTAACATAATTTCTACCGTTAGATCTGTGACCTTATGATGAACGGTCCAAATTTACAACGAAATTACAATATACATTTACAAGGCAATTTTTACTTCGGGGGTTTCTCCCCCAAACCCCCCAGCCAGGGGGATAGCCCCCCCAGGACCCTAGAGGGGGTACCCCCCCTCTGCACTCCCCCGCGTGGAAGAGTGTACATATTTTTGGGGTGTAAATTCTTCATGGGTTATAAACACGGCTGAAAGCAAGGACCTATGAATCAGGAAGATAATTAAGCTCCACAACCAACACAATACATTCTTTGTTTTATTCTTTCCTTCATCAAGACTAACAATACCTTTTCCAACTATCCTTGCAACAACATTATCCCCAAATGTAACGTTGCCTCCTTTTTCTTCATTTAGGGTGAGAAATTTGTTCTCATTCCCTGTCAAGTGTTTTCAACATCCACTATCAATGTACCATTGGATTCCTTTGTCTTAGGAGTACATTGCAAGTCCATATTATTCCTTATTTGGTTCTTCTTACTTTATTTTCCACACCTTTATGTATTCTTCTCTATGCTTGGTGTTGTGAGAACACAACAACCCCACCAAAAATATTAGTTTTGATGGGGACCCATACTACCAAAATTTTGGCAAGACAATACTCTTTACCTACTTGATTATTTGTCTTCTTATAATATTGATGTTTTCATATGGTCAACAAAACTAGAGAATAGAAGATATTCACTAATCTTTTGGTTTGTCTTTCTAGACCACTCATACACTACCACACAAACTCCAAATTTTTTTCGATGAAACCACTAACAACTTCAAATCTTCATCTCCTCCTTGTTTGATTAATTTGATCATATCCTTCACCTTTTCAGCGTCACTTTACCCTCCACCCTTCAACGTGCTCGAAACCAAAATCTTGATGACGACACCTTTATAACATCGTTGTTGAAGAAAAATGATCGAATATGATCATTCATGAGTTCTCCTCAAACATCGACGATGAAACACATCTATCATATCGTCACCCAAAGGGCATGAAAAAATTGGCCCCTGAACCCATGCTGACATATTATTTGTATCAAACGTGATTTAAACCCTTTTTTGCCATCACTTCGTAGTACCATATTTATGCCCACATGTGGGTGAGGTCTAAGTCACTGGTTCCCTTCAGCGAAACCTTTTCATTGTCCGTTAAAAATTCAAGCATACTTATTCTCCCACTCTCGCATATTGTCGATCACAATGCTACTTAAAATGGTTGTCGACGACTAAACTTAAGCTTCATCCTACATCCAATATCTTCCCAACAATCGTCGACCATATCATAACCATTGAAACCACATTGTCCTCTGATCTGGACCACACGGTTATTAGTCCCTGCCCTTTGGGCTAAGGGACTATAGTAACCGATTTTCAATTTTCCTATTAACTTGGCACAAAAACCAATAAGTTATTACTTCTTTAACCAAAGTTTCCAAAATAAATCATATAATTTAGGTTGTTCAGGCTATTTTTAACCTAAGTTTGAGTTCGACCTCTTATTTGGCCTCTTTCAGAGGGGCGAATATATTAGGTTAAATTTTTTTTAAAGGGGGAATTTATGTTTTGATTTGATCATAAAGAAGTAATGTTAGATATGAATCTAGCATTACTTTGAAAACATTAAATGTTATCCCATGTATTAAGGCATGTTTATGGCATCCATTTTGTTTCCACGTAGAAAAATGTTTACTTACACCTGCACATCATGACACAACACGGTAGAGTGACACAACATAGTAGAGGTGTCCACGATCCTATTTATTCTTCGCTTTCACTGGCCTCTACCTTCATTTTTCCCTTCTGTTGAGCATCCAGACTCTCCGCCCCTCCTTCTCCTTCTGCTCCGGAGTGACCGTCACCCCTCCATTCCCTTCTTCTCTGACGGACAACAGATGAACAACTCTGACGGACAACATATGAACAAAATCAACCTCATTTCAAGTTTATCTCAAAGATTCTTGTTGCATCGTGACAACAACAAAATTTTGGAACATCGGAAATGTAGATGATATATGGGAGTTTATGATTATTAGCTATAGAAAATTGAATTTGTAGTTCCATGTAGAATAGTTGTTAAATGTAGTTAGTACCGTCAATTTATTCATGAAAACAAAAAGATTTGAATTTATCTTTCATGTCTATGCTTTTATCTCTAATCTTTGTTTCATTACCGACCAGAAATATGGATACGAAGTCACATGAAATATTTCTAGTTGATAGATATACAGTTTTGAACGATTCAATATCTGTTTGTATGTTTTATCGAATTGAATTGCTCTTTTTTAGTCTGTGAGAACGTAGTACCTATAGTTATAGTTAAGGCATGTCAAGAGGTTTAATCATGGTTTCAAACTCATGCAGAAAAATACTTACAAGGTTTTCCATTTTCTGTCAGAAAACATTTTTTTTCAAAGTATGACATTTTCTATAAAAAAACATTTTTTCAAAGTTTGCAATTTTTTTTTATAAACATTTTGTACTCTTTTAAAATAATTAATTAAATAGGATTGTAATCATTTCGCAAATAATAATACAAACCTGAATGTGAAACAATGGATAAAGCTTGAAGAATAAATGATAAAGGTTTTGAATACTCTGCAATTGAATGTTCTATATATTTCATGTATAAATCGTTATGAAACTAAATTGCAAACAACAGTAGTCAGATGAATTGAAATATTATGTTATCATGCTAAGTAAACTATCATAATAGTCTGTAATGCAATGCTCTACATTCGTGCATAAACGGTTTGCACCGAAGATGTGGACATTATTATTGGCTTCATAGATATTGTGGCATCAATAATTAATAACTACTAACCTTCATATCTTTATCATATGTCAACCATCTTAGCATCTTCCTCTCTCTTTTGATTGCATGCCATATGTAATGATCTCTGAATAGTGAATTGGCCTTGCAATAATTTATTTGTAAATCATCTTGTGGCCTTTGCAGGAATAATTTACACCTCAAGCCTGACTATTTTGAGCATTCATTTAGAAACACCTATCAAAAGATGCGAATGAATTACTATCCAGCATGCCCAAGACCAGATCTTGTTCTAGGCATAGTATGAAGTACAGAGAAATGAAATTACAAAACAAAATGTTTTACTTCTTTCAAAACTAAGAACCTATACCTTTGGTTATAGTAGGACTACACACAACGATTCTAGCACTATTAATAAAGGTGTATATTAATCAGAAAGAGTTTGGAAGATTCAAATCGATACTGGTAAACTTTAATAGATACCCAAGAAGTGCCCAAATTAGAACTTGTAAACCATGATTTGTGAAATTATCAATGTATTACCTGGGGTATTATAAACTATCTTTCTTACTACTAAATAGATAGAAGAAAAGAGAATGATGACTTAGAACAAATTCCATCGTTGCTATATGACAATTGTCCATTGTTCTGAAAGAAAAGAAAAAATCCCTTAACATAAGTTGAAACTTAGGGTAACAGAATAAGGTCTGTATTAACGGAATTGTGGCATGTTCCTCTTCACATTCCATAAAATGGGCATCATTTTAATTAATATCTGAAGGCTTCGGCGTTAACCTATGCTCTTATATGATTGTAGACAATAGTAAAATAAGATTAAGGTAGATGTTGTTGTCGTCCATACATGTAATAAGCGGTATGTCTTATTTGTCTAGACAAAGGGAGATCACGAAGCCACGACTAAATTCTATTAAATCCCCCCAAATTTTGATAGAAAGATTACAAAAATTCTGGAAACAAACATGAAAATAAAAACTCATCCAAATGATACGTAAACAGTCCCAAATGTTTGTGGAAATTACCAGAACAATGAAAACATCAATTCTTTAAAGAATAGACCCATATTCTTACCTGTTGCATTCTTTGAAAAATAGGAATAAGATTATACAATCTTCATTTGGACATAGTGACAGGAAGAGAGAACAAAGGAGTTCCAGAAAATTTAGAGCATGGTATCCTTCTGACCGAGGAAAGGTATTGGCATTACACTGTTATTGCAGGACACAGTGTAAAGCAAGTGGTGCACCTATAGGGGGAGACCCTGACACAACCATACTAAGGAGTGGATACGACATAAAGAAACAACAACAATTGAGTAAACAACCGAAGCACCAGACTATGCCTCTCAAATGGGCTCTACCTTTGCCTCTCTCGCTAATACTGAAGTTGGTGGATGAATAACGAGAACTTGAACAAATGGAACAACTAAATCAACGGTTGGGTCACTGGTTCTTCTGTATATGCACTTGTATATGCTTATGGGGTTCGATCTGTATCTGGGTCTCGATATCAAGACTCAGAATCTGAAACTCTCTAACGAAGGTAAGAATCAACACCAAACCAAGTCTTACTCCCTAGAGTCTGATGTTGTTGATCTAGTACCAGTTTCAAGTCTTACTCCCTAGAGTCTGATGTTGTTGATTTAGTACCAGTTTCAAAGCTAGTGGATGCAATTATTATATTAAGTTGCAGATAAGGTAGCATAGTGAAAGGCATCACTTCTCAGCGAGAAGTGTGCATGTGAGACAATGTTTCAAAGCCAATGGATGCAATTATTATATTAAGTTGCAGCTAAGGTAGAATAGTGAAAGGCACCCCTTCCTAGTGAGAAGCGTGCATGTGAGACAATCGTGGAAGGTGATATAAAGATAATGGAGTGCTTGGAAGGTGATTTGGAAAATGTAGAGTCTCTATGCATGGAAGGTGATTTCACAATATGGTATTCAGATACTTTATTCAAAAAGAAAAAGTCAATTTATTGAGAAAGGGGTATACAAGCTCGTTCTTCAAGAACCTCCCAGTGCATCCCAGAGATACTTTTACGTCTTCTTACTCTGCTAAGAACTAATTGGAAATCTTCCCTAAAGGATCCCAACCACCTTATAATAACACCTTCAATATAGTGACCACTAGAGTAAATCAATTCTGTGCTCTGAGCGTATTGGAATTAAAACTGATGAGTTTCAATTCCAAACCCCACAAATAACCAATAGATTTCTAACCATACCTCTAAGACCTTCTCTATCCATACAACTTTTATATCTCCTAGTTTGCAAGAACAAGACCTGCGTACTTATAAGGCAGCAAAACCATCTACATTTGATCAATTAGGAATAGAGCCAGGCAGAACTTCAGTACCACTTCCTAAAGTGCCTCGGTCTGCCCATTACTCTCTTGCATCAACATGAATCACCATCCATTCTCTAGTTGAAAGCGAGTCATTGGAAGAAAAAATAGAAAATGATGAAGAGCATATAATCATCGACAATTCAAATCCATGGAACACTACTCATCCCTATTCCAATGCAGCCCATTTCTCACATGTCACCTATCCAAAATCTTATTACACACATGAGGATCGAATTAGTATCATAGAAGATTTCGAGATCATCTATGAAAATACTACACATCAGTCATGCTTCTCACTAATTAACTCCCACTCCCAATTTAGTGCACCTGCAATTAGATGGCATGTCGGTTAGTTTAACGATTTTTAGAATGATTGCAAGGATCTTCTAAATTTGAGATATGAGAGAAAAAAGTCTCAATGTGCTTTCTTATGATCATGCATGTAGCCCACACCTTTTTTTTCTTAACATATTTCAAAAGCAACTTACCTTTTTGGCAAGGACTTGTTGCTTAGCAACTCCCCTTGTTTTAACATATTATCACAATGATTAAAGAAAGGGTTTATTTTAAGAAATACAATTATTAAGTGTTATAATATTATTGTAGACCTTTAAAAACTCTCCTCAAGATTAATGATAAACTTAAGAGTTTTTTCATCGGAGAATCCTCCCACATTCTTTTTCAAACAAGCTTCGCCCTTATAAAATTTCGACGATGACAACTTTTCGGCGATCCCTCCCTCGTATCAGCCTCGCTCCTCTGGTAATATAGTTAATGGTCATAACCTCTATATCGGTGATCAAATTTGAAGGGCAGGTTCTAATTTCTGTGAGAAGGGTATATAATCACGCAACCCTTCTAGAATGAAAAGTTCGTAGAAAAATTACATTTCAATTGACAATAATAGATTAAGTTCACAATTCATAAAAAAACGTGTTAAATAAAATATTACATTTTTAATCAAATTTATTTCTAATAAAATAATTAGTACAAGCTAAATGGCTAACTAGCTAGAAAATATTACAATTATAACAACATCAAATAGATATTTAGTCAAATTTGAAAATGTAAATTCATAGATAAACAAAATTTGTAAATTGCATTAATTCTTTTAAAACTGAAATAATACATTTTGTCCCCAAAACAAAGTTATATTTGAGTGTTTTTGACTGATACAAAAATAAATGAGTAGTGTTTGGGATCGACAAGGCCTTTACTCTATACAGGGATACAGGGAAGTTCAAACTGCTCAAAAAAATTTCAATTGTAGCCATCAACAACATAATTTAATAAGTATTCACCTTCTGTGACTATTTAGTAGTCATTGACTTTCAAGGAGTGGCTGGAATTTGGCGATATTAATCATACCTACAATAAGTAAGGTTTTAGCCCATTTTAAAGGTATCTAGAAGTTCAAAACTCTAAATGAATTAAAAAAAAACAACAACAACCAAATACTAACACCTTTTACCAATAATATATCTTCGTCTGAAGGTTTAAAAAATTCAAAACTCCAATCAAATCAAAGAAAACTTTAGCATCAAAACTCCAACTGAATCAACGAAAAATTTACAAATAACATTTGACCAAACTGTAACTGGATCAGGTAAACTTTACGAATAACATTTAACCTAATTCTAGGTTTTCCTTACCAATAATATTTGACCATGACCAAATTCTCTGCTATGAGACGAATTGGATGGAACGACCTGTTGTACATTGAGTTAGGACGTTGGAAGCTTCCGGAGGTAAAGGAGAGCAGATAAGGACGGTGCACCGTGCCATTGACAATTAAAGCAGTGAAGAGATTCAACAACTACTTCTGTTTTGTTGCGATCACGGAGATTACTGTTTTCTGTAGTCGTGAGAGTGTGAACAATGTTAACTTTTCAGACCCCAACCCAGTTTCAGTCTCGCTGAATTTTCAGCCAATGTTAAATGTCGAAACTCCAGTTTCAACACAGTTTCAGCATAAAAAAAACTTAGCAGAAAATAAACTTCAGAACTGAAACATGAGGATTCTGAATATCGTTTTCAACGCAAAAATAAAATATCAACAACATAGAAAATCCGTACAGTCCATACGGACATGCACATAATTCAAGGGGCCGTACTGTCATAAATTTTGGGTGCGTTTTTTGAGGTGTTGACACATTTTTCAAAGCATTTACACTGATGGGTTTTCTGTATAGTCTTGGCAGAATTTTGGGCATAAATTTTGAGACATTCTGTACAGTATTAATTGCTGGGACAACCTACAATGTACGGATTTCTAGTTCATAAATCGAGGAGAAAAGCTACAGGAATGTCCAGATAAGTTTGTGTAAATTTTTGAAGATGAATATGCTATAAAAGAAATTTCTCAGAAGCTCATAAATAATAAAAATCCCTCTCTCACTGGTTTTCCCCTTGTGGGTTTTTCCAGGGTCGATGTTAGACCAAAAATTTCTGCGTCAATAATTTTCTGAGTTTTTATATGCTGCTGATATTTTATTTCTGCGTTGAAAACGATGTTCAGAATCCTCATGTTTCAGTTTTGAAGTTTATTTTCTACTAAGTTTTTTTTATGCTGAAACTGTGCTGAAACTGGAGTTTCGACATTTAACATTGACTGAAAAATCAGCGAGACTGAAACTGGGTTGGGGTCTGAAAAGTTAACAAACAACTCATAATGATTACTGTTTTCCATTGACGGTCCAGCCTCACCATTTCAAATGGATCAGAAGATCTAATTTATTGAAAGAAACAACAGGGGTTTACCACTTTCACCTGATTTTTATAAGAGAAAAGTGGAGGAGGAGGAGGAGGAAAGGTCTTCATGGATAAAGACACAATAAGTTTTAAACCCCTGGGAGTAAGTACTCTGATGGTACTTAACGGGATCTTAATGGAAGTTTCTATGCATCATGAAGACGGATGATAAGTAGGTGATGTCGTGTCAAAATTGGTGAGTGGTTGTTGACTCTATAATTATTGTAACTTCAAGTATCAGTGCAGATCTAATGATAGTTTTTCTGGCTATAATTCTTGTTAGCCTGGAAACCGCCCTAAACCCCAAATCATACACTGACCCCACTTAAATCCATCACAGACTGCTACCATCATATCCCATTATGGACAGATCAGTCTATAAATTTTAATCTATTTTAACATATACATCATACACAATTCGGTTTTTTCCTTGAAAATTCTCTCTGTTATGACGAAATCGCTAAATCCTCACCGAAGATATAAGCGATCCGATCGACAACCCATGATTTACTCACCTCTGTATCGATTATTCTCTCCGGCATAAGGAAAGATCTGCAGAGAGGGCACGTCGTCTGACGATGATCAAGCCACTTATCCAGACAATTCTGAAATATATGATGGAAATTACACAATTCTCTGATATGCTCCTCTTCCTCGAACGAATTCAAACAGATGACACACATGAGATCGCCCCCTATCGACTCAAAGAATCTCTCTGCAGGATTCCCGAATGTAACGACAGGCAAGTTGTCTCTAAATTGACCACCCGTCGTGTAAGCCCGCAGATGAGGGGAGAAACGAAAAAAAAAACCCTAAGGAGTGAGATATATTCAAGTAGAAATTCAAGCTAAGCATCAAATCAAAACTTGACTTGGATCGCCCTCAAAACTTGACTTGAAATTCAAGCTAAGTAGATGTTACAGGCCTAGTTGCAGTGTGGCGCCTTTCCTGATAGTATCATGCTATATGGGTTTTTCCAGAGTTAAATTGTGATTTGATGTTGAAATCTCATTAATATTTTCATTCTTTTTTTATAATCTCTCACATCGAAGGCATAACATCCTTTTTCGCTCCCTGTGATCTTTCTTTTTTTCACACGCCTACGATCATTACTAACGATTTTTATTCTACCATCAGTTTGGGATCTTAATTTTCCATACGAAGAAAATGTTAGAATTGCACCCATCATTGGTGACTTTGTGCTACTCGAATGAGGTTTAGCTCTTTCTAAATCTTAGAAGACTAAATATACCTGACTGTTGCGAAAATGCATTTATGCAAAGTTTTCCATGAGTTTGTGAAGAAATCACAATTTCCGTGAAGAAATCAAAGTTTTCCATGAAGAAATCAGTTTTCTTTGAAAAATTGGTTCTTTTATTTAGTTGTGTAAGTAGAAATTCAAGCTAAGCATCAAAACAAGAAAGAAAGTAATAATTAATATGTTTTTTTTTTCCTGCAAAATTGATAAGGATCCGGTCACTCTAATCGTATCGGCAGAGATCGAAGGAACAGAAGAGGAATTGATATCAGGGAAATCTCGCCAGGAAGAGTTGTCTGGTTCTCTAGAGTCATGTAGCCCAACAAAATGAAGAGCCCAACACATGGTAGTATTTATATAATACAACGTAACTGCTACATGAAACAACAGTCTTGGTATAGCGAATCCCATGACAAAAGAAACTTTAACAAAATCCGCCACTTCAAATGCTCAGAGAAAACCCAATACAAACACCCTGGGGTTTCGAACTCTGATTCCTTTGCCTAAAGCCTCTCTAATGTTTATATGATCTATATGTATAGCAAATTTGAATGCATACGGCTTGAATATGAACAATAATTAGAGAAGAGTCTAGGAATTTAATAAAACCCAGCTCGTATATGAAAAGTATGAGGCAAGAGTTGAATGTGGAGAAGAAAGCATGAAGAGATCCAGCCCATAAGAGCTAAAAGCCACCGAATCTCCAACCTCAACCGATGTTTGTTACAGCTTACAATGCTCTACACAAACATGGAAAGAAAGCAATACTACGCTATTGGTGTGATTCATAGTGACAAGGTCGTGTATCATGGCACCCACATTACCCTATCGACTCCACATTTTATTACACGTTCTCCAACCATCGATGAATTAGGATGGTTATGGCTTTACAGACATAACCCAACCTAATTACTATCTAAATGGTATCTTTTAGCATAGCATTTGGGTTCAATGGCTTTACTGGTTTGCATGACTGGGCAATCTGGATTCCTCACCTGCACTGCTTTATATTCATCTAATGGTGAGCCTTATACACCTGTTGCAGTTCAATTAAAGAGTAGTTTATTAAGTAGGGTTACTCCCACCACCCTCTCAAGATTCAACTCCTCCATATAGGGTCATGCCCTTAGGTGGAAATTTTTAGTTTGCCCCATCGTCACCAATAGCAGAGGACAGATTAATTGCATGTTGTGGAGTGGCATTGCTTTATGATAGGACCCATGATTAAATCACATACAAGATATGGATAAAAATGTTTATAACACCATCTTTGGTCCTATTGATGACCCACAACTACCTATAATGCATTAGTTGGTTGCGACTACTAGCCAGAGAAAAACCCTGGATAACTACCCAATACCTCTGTAGTGCTAACAGAACTAAGAGCTTCCAAGGAATGAAACTACTACAGTGATTATATGTTATTTCAAAAACTTTTTTGGTTGTATATCAGACTTGGAGAAACTGCTTAATTTGTTAGCAGCTACAAAAGCTTGAAGAACGCATACACATATATAGTAGTAAATAAAGTAAAGAGCTTGAGTTCCTAAATCCTTACCCCAATTGACAGGAGGTTGCAGACAGCATCAGCGGGCAAGGCTAGTAATGTGAACTTGACAGCTCTTTCTTCCTCCATAGTCAGCTTCTCCGGAAAATTGAGTGAAAAAACACCAGTGTTACAGTTTGATTCTCGAAGGGAACTTGTTCAAACTTCAATGTTACTGCAATTTCGCACGAAGCAACATTTATCTACCTATACAATGTACATTGTACACCACCGACCAGTGCTGACTCACTGAGTGGAGTGTTAATTGGTAACCAACAAATTTTAATGTGAGTGGACTCGCGGAGTGTTAATTGGTAAACCGTAACCGGCAAATTTTTAATTGGTAAACCGTAACCTGCAAATTTTAATGACTGACAAATTAAAATATTACCCTTCCTAGGAAATTTTAAGTTTTTTTTAACATTTCCGAAATAATTTTAAAAAATTGAAATTTTTTTTTTTTTTTACGTTGAATTATTTAATAACCCTTCTGAGACGTGTTGGACCCCCTCTGACAGGCTGTGACATGTTGAATTTTGATCGTTGCTCTATATTGTCTATGATAATGTTTATGGCACCGCTTACTACTTTAACTGAGTCGGAGTTGTAATGCATTTATTAATTAATTTCACCAGAACTTGTAGGGAATTTGGGGAGCATTAAAACATTTTCGAGACTTGATTTTCCCTACTTCTATGTATTTTCACCAAGAAGAATAGACGCTATTGTTGCAAAGGTATGATCAATTTCTATGTCAATTATTGTCCCTCATCTATAAGTAAGTATTTCATAAATCATTTAGCAGTTGTTCTCCGTATCACTATGGTAATGCGCTTATTTGCTCAATTGTATGGTTTACGTAGGTGGAAAAATGTCCCAGATGTTGACCAAAATGGGGAAACTCCAAACATCCATTGCACCTATTCATGCCACGGTACCAAAGTCTTTCAACGTCTTCGATACAAACATCCATGATGGGATGGAACATTACCTCAGCTATTATGAAATTTTTGACATGATCTAGAATGAAATATTCTCGCATGATAATCCAAACATTGGCAAATATAGAAATGTTCTCAAAAATGACATCCACATAGTAGTTGCTAGCCCATAAATCTTTCCTTACAACAACACTTCAAGGTGGTGTTTTTCACATTTGCAAAAGGATACAGGACTGATAGTTAATGCTTCAGGCCTCCCAATTGCATCACTCAAGACAAAATATATCAAGGCCCGATATAAGACCCTGGAACCCACTATTTCACTGAATGAGTCATCCCTGGACATGTTTTGGGTTGAGAATGAGGATTTTGAAACCCTAATGGAAGATTGGTTCTTCGGTGAATAATGGCCAACAAAAAAGGGAGAAAGAAATGTCCCGGCACGTTATTTGAAAATCCCTTACATAATTCTGAATACTATGATCTGTAGACTCTATGGTGAGGAAACCAACACCCATTTCATAATGGAATGGTTTCCTATGGCTTACATAGTGGTTAAAATTGATCAATATTTCAATTGGGTAGGCATCTTATTGTTCAACATTGCAAATCGTGTTCTGGACCCCAAAGGTACGAAAAATCCTAGTTTTTACATGTCATCCTATCTTATAAACACGATTTGTGCAGCCAATTGCTTCCCTACATTTAATTGGGCATGGACCCCAGATCAAATCCCTACCCATGTATATTGTTCTCAATTATGGGAAGCCAACTACAAGGAGCATTTTTATGAGATTTTTGACTGTTTTCTCGCCCCCTTGCACAAGGGAATCTTTGGTTTTTCCCTACATCGGATATCCCCAAGAGCTATCAAATCCCAAATAGCAATCATGGAATGGAATATGAATAAATATTATACCTATGTCAGGATATTCGGGGCCACATGGCCCCCACATTTTCTACCTAATTATGTTCCCAATAAGATACTAGCGAGAGAAATAGCCTATCAGATAGTGGAAAAGGGAGCTACTCTTATTTATCAGAGAAAAATAAAAGGTATTGGCCCATTTTCCCTCATCATATAGGCATGTTTTCTCTGCATAATAAGAAACAATATGAAACCCTAAATGAGTTGTGTCTTTGTGTTGGGGAACCTAAATCTCATGACACCTAGAATATAGTGTATGAACATATGAGGGTCATTAAATTAGCACCATAGGTTGTACATGAATCCAGGTTCGTAGAAGATATTTTTCAGGGACCCTTATGTTTTAAAGAGGTCGTAGAGAGACTCACCACCGAAGCAACCCAAGAAGAGTTGAGGAAAGAAGAGGTTCAAATAGAACCTTAAAGCTAGAATAGTTTAAATCCCTGCTCCTCAAGGATAAAGAAAGATTGGACACAAAATAATAGAAAAAGAGAGAAAATGAAGCAGGATTGGCAAGAAAAGTTGATGAGGTAGAAGAAATATACCAATAGAGAAAGAAGAAGGAGGCTGAGGAAAAACAGGACGATTTGGAAAAGGCCAATACTAGTTATCTTTCCCTTGAAGAAAGCAATGTGGGTAAAGCAGTAAGCGCAAAGCAAGCAACATTGACCACACAAGAAGAAGCGAGGAAAAAGGAAGAAGAGGAAAGGAGTAATGCTTATGAATCTCAAGAGAGTAGATCAACATTCATCAGTACAATTGTGACATCATCCCCCAATAATGACATGATCAACACCCCTATAGAGGAATGTACCCCATTGGTTGTCATTCCAGGAAGTTTATCAATCACATTTGCAGGACCGGGTTTTGAAGGTGAAGTAGTCATTGTCAATGACTATTATTATAGCCATAAGACAAGAGTAATCGAGAAAATAACACCTAAGAGGAAAAGAGAAAACGTCGATGTAAGTCATGAGACTTCTAAAAGGAACATCAAGTGGAAAGATAGACCAGACCTTAAAGACAATGCAATTCAAGAAGCCTCAACATTTAGTGCTTTTGTTGGTGTAAATATTGTGTCAGTTCATGAAGTTGCAGGAGCGCTTGATGCAACAAAATCTAGAGTTACTGAGTTGGAGACAACCATGGAAACCATCAAAGATACCATGGCTAGTGAGTATAGAAAATATGTCCTACAAACATAACAGATCCACATAGAGGAGACGGAGAGGCAGATTCATATCCAATAAAAGGAGATAAAGGAAGAATTCAATGAAATAACTTCCCTCAACCAGAAGGCACATCTAGATGATATAGAAAGACTCAAAGCTGCACATGACCAAGAAGTCACAAAACTCAAAGACGAGCAGTGTGAGATAAGGAATTTCAATGATAGAATTGAAGGAGAAGTTGGAAGGATGTAGCAAGATAATTACCTCCTAAAGAAGGCTATAGATGAAATCCAAAACCAGACTATTGCTCTAGACACTATAAAAGCATAGGCCATCAAGATGAAGGAAGGACTCAGGGACTCACAATAGAAATTATTCTATGCACTCAAAAAAATACTTAAGGTCGAATCTGATCAAATGAAATTGAGTTTGTAGGTGAAATATATGCAAGAAAAGTACCAAAGGGCCCAAGAGGCCTACAACAAATTTACATAATGGAAGGTTATTCATCTAAATTCCCCCTAGAATCTGCCTACATATTCATATAAGCAAAGAATCAAAGATCTCTAGCTCTTGGATTTAGGGAAGGCAATGATCAAGGATGTCAAGGAAATCCAAGAACATGTTAGTGGAACAAGCAAAGAGCTTTGGAAATCATCCAACAACCTACTCGCACAATTCGGGATGGATCCCCTGAGAGACTTTGAGAAATAATCATTGACTCAAACAATGGTAGAAGATGCTGAAATAAAGAGAAACCTCCACATGAATTCCATTGAAGCCATCAACAAAATTAATGCAGAAGTTATAGAGACAAGGTTAATACAACATGCCAGGTTAATTTCGCTAATTGGAGATTGCTTGCAACATGTTGGGAATAAATTGAAGACATAAATTATTATCCCCATCTGCAACAATAAAATGGATCTTAAAAGGATGTGGCTATTCCAAGTGGATGCTATACTTGAGGACTTCAAAACATGGAAAAGTGTCAAAGTCACAAAAATGTGACCACGAAGGCTCACTTGATTACCGTATTGTAACCAATTTTTGCAGAAGAATCATTTTTCTTGTAATTATTGTAATATATTAATCAAGAAAGAGAACCGAAGCATCAATTCAGTCCTCTTTGACCATTTCATAGTTAGGGGAAGGAAAAAAGCATCTCTTCATATTATATAAAGTATATGAATGTAAAGGGTAAAGGACTTTTGTACTTTTTCCATTCAGATGGTATTACTACTTTTGTATGAATAAAGAGCAAGAAACATTTTTGGAGACTGGTGATTCTAGTGAATGTGTTTGAGTTTTCTCTTAATTCCTTAATTGTTTATTTGTGTTCTATGAGTTTATTTCCATGATTATTTCTTCATTTTTCTCTTGATTATGGATTACCACTTGCTTCCTTTATTAAATACAGTCATATTGTAATTAAAACTGAGAACAATTTTTTGTTAACTTGTTTAATTGCATTACAATATTATTCATCATTTGAATGTATGAACTACTTCTTATTTAGACGATATCATTCCTGACTTTGTTTAATCTTAATTAACTATCTCTTGATCAAGATAGGTTTAATTTAGCGTAGAACTACATCTTAGTTAGTTTAAGTTAGCATCATTTTAATTTAATTTATATTTTAATTCATATGAGAACCTTCAGTTCTCATATTCATATTTAGATAGTTAGTTAGTCAGATTGGTAAACAGGCCAAAAATATGGTTGGAAACACTACCCCACATGAGAGTGGGCCTAATTGGGGCCTACCATCGGGTGTTTTCCCTTACCTTCTTGAACGGGTCTTTCAGTTCCGTTAATAGAAATGGTGTTAGAAGGAGGGCCATAGAACTGACTAGATGCAAATAAAAGCATAAATCCTTCTCGTTCTATTCCACAAGTAAGCACTTCCTTGTCTAGTGATTCCCATCAATTTCGTTCTGAGCACGTTTCCCTTCCCCCGTTATATGTTGTAAACACACCGGCTTAGGCCAGTACTCAACATGTTTCCAGTCATCTCAAATACACGTTTTCTTCACCACAACCCCTCATATTAACCATACTGCAGGTTGATGCCATTCTGAGGAAATCACGTTAGCATGTAGACTGTGTCCTCACTAGACAGGTCAGCCTCCCATTGAATATTCGGTGCCTCAAGTGCAACAATCCTCACAATGAAGATCCATTCTTTATTGACCCTTTTTCACATCAAGAAAATCCTTCTGTTGGAACCCAAAAATATCACCTACCTCAAGATACATCAGAATTTGCCGAAAATTATGATTTTGGACTCAAACGTTACTTTCTAGCTGGTGGTTTCGGTGGTAGACCTCCCTCTCCTCCCAACTCCCCACCTTATACACCTAGAAATGAGTCGGAAGAAGACTATGAAGAAGAAGAAGAACATGAGAATAAACCAAAGAATAACCCACTTCATATTTTCTTATATCAACCTCCAAATATGGTCAAGGCTAATGTGAATCAAAATCCCCCTCCCTATCATTATTGGTTGGTTCCTTATGCATTGGATCACCTAGAGTACCAAAGTTGAAATAAGATGAGATGGGAAAAGGTTCTTCTCTGGGGACTACGAGGCAGTTGGAGTACACTCCTAGGGCAGATCCTGTCATCAAAATAACAACCAAGAAAGCTTTTGTCCAGCCTCCAGCCCTTGGTGATACAGAGGCAAGCACCGGATCCAAGGTAGCACTCCCACAATGGGGAGATCTCTTCAACAAAATTATCTGAGAGGAGTACCCAGAGTATATCCCACATAGCGACCCAAACGTAAGAGCACTCAATGACCAGGTGGTCCCGAACATCTGATGGTCGTATTTACACATGGTGGCAAGCAGAACCCCCATTTTTCACTGCATAGAGGTTCTGAAATGGCTCATAGACCACATGAATGGGAATAAATTCTTTATCAATGATGAGAACGGTGGATGTGTCGAATTTTTCCTCCCGATGGAAGTCTAGAAATACTATAAGCTCAAGGACCCAGAGGCATGACTCAACACGGACTTCGTGGTGAAGTTCTATGAGTTCCATGAAACCAACCGGGTGATGGCCTCATGGTGGAAGGAGGAAAATAAATTCACTAACCAGAGAAATGGCTGGTATGGAACGATTAATCTAAGGGATCCATACATCTATTTAATGGCTCTCATCTGCCGGTTATATGGAGAAAAGGACTGCTCCAAGTTTTCAAAATCATGGATTCCTTTGGCATACATAGTTGTTATCACCGAGAGTAGCTTCAAATGGGGAGAGATAATCTCAAAACAACTAAGCATATGTATACAACAAGCTCATACACCAAAGGAAGTGGAGGCACCCACTTTCTACATGGCCTTATACCTGCTCGATGTCATGTGCCCAAGCAACATCTTTGCAAACATGAATCTAAGTTGGCATGTTGCAGAGCTCCCAGTCCACATCTACTTCAACATACTATGGGAGAACAGGTAAAAGAAATCTTATGCACTCATATATGATGAATTCATCGCCCACATTCATTTTATTATTTTTAAGAAGGAATGCCCAAGACTATTTGCGGTTGCCAAGAAAATAATATCCAAGGTAGGCCATTGGTACTTGGACGAATGCTCAACCTACATCAGGGTGTTTGGGGCCACCGGAGCACCACATCTCCTACCCGCTCATGTCCCAAAACAACTCATTGTAGGAGAAATATGTTATTATACCATCTTGCAGGGCTATAACGCCACATTGTTCAAAGACAAGAAACTGGCTTCCATACCCTACGATTTTCATATAGGATTTTATCCGGTGAAGGATACTGCTCAAGCCAAACAAGAGGGGCTTAACCAACTAGAATTTAGATTTCAGACAAGCTGATTCTGCAAGAACGATCCTAAAGGCTTGGTCGGCCAACACGCTTCGCAAGTATCATCCTACTGGCCATATGCTCATGACAAGTTTGAGGACAAAAATTTCACAGAGTGTGCCCAGGATTGTGACGCGATGGTACAAAGGATGGAAAACCCAAACATGACCAGGTTCAAGGCCATGAGCATGGATGAATAGGTGGAAACGATAGATTAGTCAACTCAATAGGCCCTCAGAGATACAAAAGAAATCAGAGCGTCGTAAACAACAGAGGCCCAGAGAAGGGGATTTCTCTTGATAGAAGGGGCACAGAGAATCATTGATCAATTACAAAATGATCCTGATCTAGTAGATATGGCGAGGGTACCTACTCATGACCCAGTCGAAAGCTCAGGGGAACTGAGTGGCCCAAAGCCAATACAGATTGAAGAAACCACCGGGTCAGATAAACCTGAAGCTCCACCACCACAGGTTAGATCAACAGGGGAAGTTTCAGCTCGACCTAAGATGGAGAGGACATCATGGAGAAAAAGTATACCAAATCCCCTGTTCGATTTAATAACCATATATGATGATGAGGAGAGTTCAAAGGTGTCCCTGGTCACTCCGGTGAAAATTACAAAGGAGAAAGAACCTGAGAAAGCATCCACCTCGGGTCTCGATGCTTCAATTCAGAGCCACCTGCAAATCGAGCATGAAGTGGAAAGTGCCTTGGACACTAATCCACTCAACATACCGGGAATTCCAATGGACAGCTTGAGGGATGATCTAGGATCACTCGAACAAGAAGGATAAATTCCACAATAGGAAATTGATGTCTCAACAACCAATTACCAAGTAAGTATCGAACCTGCCCCTGATTTCTCAGTTTTGACCAGTACCTTACCACCCTCTGAGAAACAAATAGAGGCCGAGCCATTGGGACATACAGAAGAGGTTCACGAACCCATTCTTGAACAAATATACACCATCGGGAGCCTGGGAAACACTCTTACTTGGGGAGAAAAAAAAATCCCCAAACCTGTTGATGAGGTCGCCGATATACAAGAAATATCCTACAATCGAAAGAGGAAATCCATCATGAAGAGAACCACTAAGAAAAGGATGCTTACTTTGGACAGTTCAATCCTCATCACCACAAGGGAGAAATTGATCAACAAAGAGCATGCTAAGACATCTAAGCTTATCGGCGCAGGGATGGAAATCATAGATGCCACCCTGGATAGAGCAAGGAAAGATGAAGAGGAGTTGGACGCTACACTAAAGGAGTTGGAGCATCTGCGCCATTTGGAGAAATACTATCAGGACTCCACACAAGCCACCATATTTTTGAGAAGCGAAATCCAAGATGCCTACAATAAATTCACGAGTGAGCGACAGCTTTTCACTGTAGGGATAGTCGAATTCTAAGAAGACACCCTTATGGCTCTAATGACATGAAAAGACATGGAAATATGGTATGATAAGGCCCACCAAGTGGTGGAAATAATTTATTACATCAGCGCGATTCAAAAGGGTAGAGATGTCGAACAACACGACATTCGGGTGCTAAGGTATAGAATCATCGATCGTATAAGGAAGTCGACCGAATATTGGGTGAATATGGACCAAGAACCTCAGTGGGATATTCAAGAGAAATGGGACGATTGCAAAATAAGTTGGAATAAGATCAATCAGGGGATGAGAGACATTGGCCTCCCAGAATTTGGCTCACCCGAGGACTTTGTCGACTTGCATGACATAGTCAAACAACATGCAGAACAAGACTCATCGTGGACTACAGAGATAGCAAAGGTGGAAAAAATGGTGTCAGGTCAAGTACAATAGTTCATGGAGCACTCAATCAAGGCTCAGACAATGTTACAACAGTTAAGTGTTAAAGTATTCAAGTATCGGGCACGAGCAGTGGAGATAAAGAAGATCCTTTTGGCCCCGATGGGACAACACAAATTCTTGTATGCCAACACATGTGAGGAACTCTTCATAAAATGGTCAAAGTATGAGAAGAGTCACCCACTTAAGTGAAACCATTTGATGACTCTTAGAAGACAGAGAGATAGAAGCACCACATGGCGATGTTTTGTTTTACTTATCTTTCACTTTTGATAGTTATTTTTAGTTAATAATTTGTTATAAATAAGAGGATCAAACTTTTAGAAAGGGTCAATGGTTTTGGCAAAGACCCTCATTTTTGGAATTGTAAAGAACTATTTCGGATCTACCTTAATTGAGAAGTCTTGTTTAGTACCAGAGACCGATGTATGTTTTATATGAAAGGCGTGTGTGATTGGATCATAAGGAGGAATTACTTCTGACTTTATCTCATGAATGGATGTTCTAATGAGTAAGAGTTTCTGAATCTATTGCCAAGTTAGTTGATTCAATATTTTTATATTTCTTGTATCTAATGATGGAAAGAAAATCATTGTGTTAATGTGTGATTAATGGTTAGAGCTAAGGAAATTATTTTTCTTGCCATCATTTTATTGCATGTATGTTTTATTTCGATAATTGTATCTCAGTCAATAATTAAAATACCATCAAGTTGATGTATTAGTACTAGGATTGTCACATGTATGAAAATATTTGTCTGCATGCTAGAGCACGAGGATTATCCCGAGCTCAGCCTTCTTCAGTAGTTAAGATTTCCCCTTTACCCAGTTGGTTTATACCAGAACATATATTTTAGCAAACCCACCTAATAAGAGAAAATACAAAAGAGAATTTTTAAACTGAAGGAAGAATTTTCATAAGAAGATATCTTGTCAATCACTACATAAATCCCATCGATTATTTGGCCAGATCGACAGATCTGGAGAACCATTCCATTATCAAACACTGCAGAGTCTAATTGGGCCTCGATGGCGAGTTTGGTTCATGTTGTTGAGTTAAAGGGAATTAGGACCCCTCAACAGAATTGGCGCTAGAAGGAGGGCCTGATGAATGAATGACTGACAATATTTATGTTATAATATTTCACACAGCCTGTAGATTAAAAAACAACCCACATGCATGGCTAGTCATTCTCAAGACAACCCACATACATTGAGTACTCCTGAAACAAGTAACTCACCCCAGCAAGAGGAAGAAAATTTATTCCCTAAAATATCTTACGCTCTTCCCCATGAGGAGTTGAACCAGTTCATAAGAATCACAAGAGCTTATGCCTGACAAATTGGAGCACTGCCCTTAACTCTGTTACTTCCTTGTAGAAAACAAGTAAGTAGACCAGTGGTCGACACCCTCGACCAGGTTTTTGTTCACATAGTAGAAGACCTGATAGATTTCATTCTCACCGAGATCGACCATCTCCTCAATCTAATCCCTGAAACACCAGCCGGTAACTGCTCTGAGCCCGACGGTGTTGACTTTGATGAGGAAGGGTTTAACTCGAAACGCTCAGCCTCGAAGTCAGACGACATGGAGGATACCAATTATCATAATGAATAAAGGGTAAACCCACCTCAGAATAATCAACCTTGGTTGGCCAGAGATTCTCTAGCAATCCTCGAATGAGTACATAACCTTCCTCGACATCCAGAAAAGTTACTCCCTAAATTTGACCCTGAAACCTCAGGATTGCCTGAAGACCATATCAAAAAATTCATACTAGCCATTAGACTGATGAATGTCCAACATGAAGACGTAGTATGTAGGATTTTCCCCTATACTTTTGAGAATTCGGTCTCCACGTGGTATTTTAACTTGCCTATAGGGTCCATAACTAGTTGGCCGAAGTTTTAAAAGGATATTTTAGACAAATTTTCAAAAGAAACCACTATAGGACTCAATAGGAGCTTTGATGGCTGAGTAGTTCGCCACCACCATGAGTTCAAAGGAGAAGATTAAATAATTCAATCAACGATTCACCACTATCCTAAACAAATTTCAACCCGAAGCTAAACCAACTCAGGAGTTGCAAATTGAAGTATACGTTGATGCTCTCCCTGCTTCCATTTCCATGTTTGTAAAAAGGGCTGCCAAAACAACCCTACCTGATAATTTCAAGGAAGCCAAAACAATAGAATTCCAAATGAAGGATGTAAAGAAGGCCAGGTCTCATTAGTTAATAAGGAAGATCAACCTCCACCCAGGAAAGGACTCTTGTTGAACAACCCCCAAGGGAAACAAACAAAACAAGGTCCCAAAAAAGGAAGTGGAGACACAGAATACCTACAATGAATGATAAAGAATTTTTCAAATGAAATCATAGACATGAAAAGAAGTGCAAGGGAAGGAAACCAAGGTCAAAGGCCTTAGAAACCCTTCTTTAAAATAAATCCATTGTTCAAATCAATTAAACCTCCCCCAGCCAATATAAACATCGATCTGGGAAATGTAGCATCCGACTCTTTCTGGACCTATCACCAAGAGAAACATTCTGAAAGAGACTATCCACAATGGGTGCATGCCATAAATTTGATGTCCAACCGATTCCTAGACGAAGTTTCCCTTACTGGAAAATTAAGAGGCTCAGCTATGAATATTGTTGATCAGGAAGAAGTTGACCCACTGGAAGAAACATCCATGTTGATATGGGACCCTGACCTATCGATGCCTTTCGATGATCTATTTGAGGTTCAAGAACCACTCGCAAAGGTTTTTTCTATGCAATCGCAAAGCAGGGGTCATCCGGTCTCAAAAAACCTTACCATTTCCCACGCTTCGAGAAGAGAACAAATGTTTGATCACCTGAAAGAATATTTTGTCTCCTAAAGAAACCCTATAAACATCCATACATGAGAATCACCCAAGCTAGACTACAACATAGTAGAATATTTGAAAAAATTGAAGGAAAATAAACTAGTCATGGACATGTGTAGAACCCCCCAATAAAAGGAATTTTTGTTACAGGCTTTGAAGTCAATAGAAAATCCTATAACAAGCACTAACCAAGGAGAAAATCCATCCCTCACAGATCTAAGAAATAATCCAACCGTGAACGCTTTCTCTGAAGATAAGAAAGGAAATCCTTTTGTCCCACTGTTCCTCTTGACATTTGAATTCTTCAACAAGAACCTCCATAATTGTTTGGTTGACCCAGGGGTATCCTCTAATGTTATGCCATGATCTATCTGCAAGAAATTAACCGCAATCCCTCTCAAATGTGAAAAACATGTGATACAACTAGACAGAACCTAGGTGAAAGTTATGGGAGAACTCGAGGATGTCATGATCAGAATGGCGACACACCTAAAATTTGTTCAAGTAATTGACATCATTGTAGTAGATATACCAGAAGCTTATGGACTGCTACTTATTCAAGACTGGTCCGAGAAGTTGAATGGATACTTTAGCATAGACTGGGCTCACCTTTGGTTGTCATTAAATGGACACACAAACATGATTATGATCGATAGGGAAAGGTATCTAAAACATATTGTCACCGACCTAGAAACCCTCAACGAACCCTCTTCAACATATTTCCCTATGTTGGGCAATTATTTCTGCGACTCCGATTTCGGTAATTTCTGATGTCCCTCTTACTCAAAACTCCGAACTGACTTTTCAAGAAAATTTTCCGACGACAGCAGAAGAAATCCTCTTTTTTCAAGAACCTCTGTTAAAAACCATGGAGAAGATAGGAGGAAAGGAGGAAAGTGGTAGGAGAAAAGAAATGGATGGTTTTTGCTCACAATTTTGGACCTTGTACTTTTATGGGTCTAAGTCACAAGAGGGATCAGGAGAGGGGTGTATCCTCATTGATCCCAAAGGTAAATGAAATTTCTTTTTCTGCAGACTAGCATTTGAATGCACAAACAACATCGTCGAGTATGAAGCCTTAGTGCAAGGGATAAAGAAAGCCATATACTTAAATGTTAAAGAACTAAAGGTTTTCGAAGACTCTGAAATCATCGTTAGACAAGTAAGGAACACTATACACTGCAAATCTCCCCACCTGAAGAATTATCAAAAGGAAGTGCACAGACTAATAGAACATTTTGAAGCCTTCAACATTATAGTGATCCCCAGAACAAAGAACACTCTTGTTGATTCCCTGTCCATCGTTGCCTCAAGGCTATCCCCTTTAGAAGACTATGAAGCCTCTTGGTTCACCGTGGAGCTACTCTACAAACCATCAGTGCCCAACAATATTTCTAATTGGAATGTCTTTGAAGGAGATGAACAGATCATAAAATTTTTAACCAATTGGGATAATTTTAAAGATCTGGCTATTGTCGATGAAATATTTCAGGAGAAACTAGTAGAAACTTATCCCCATGTACAAAGAGCTAAAACAAATCAATTGCTGACAAACCAAGGTTTCACACAATACCGAAAGGGGTAGCCAATTTAGAGAACCTCTTTGACTTAAGGGAAAGATTTAAAGGGTCAACGAACACAAAGACAGGGATTTCTTGTCCCATGTATGAGACTATAAATCTAGGAACCCCGGAAAACCCTAAGAATATAAATATCGGCAAGACAATATTTAAAGAAGAAAGGAATTCCTATCTCAAACTTTTCAGAGAATATCAGGATGTTTTCGCATGGTCCTACCAATATTTGAAGACTTATTATACTCATATCATTCAACACACGATCTCGTTAAAACCTTAAGTAAAACCCTTCCAATAGAAGCTCTAGAAGTACCACCCATCTCTGGAACCCCTCACGTGTCAGGAGTTAAAAAATTACTAGATGCTAAAATGATCTTTCAGATTAGACACTCTGCTTGGGTAGAAAATCTGGTTCCAGTGAAAAAAAAGTCTGGGGAGATCCGCCTGTGTGTGGATTTTAGAAACTTCAACAGAGCATCTAAAAAGGACAATCACCTAGTCCCACCAATGGAGAAACTCTTGTAGATTGTGTCTAGTTTTGAGGTCAACCAAGTTCTAGTTTCAGAGGAAGACCAATTGAAAAATACCTTCTGAACCAAGTGGAGAACCTTTTCTTATAAACACATGCCCTTTGGGTTAATTAATGCAAAGGCGGCCTTCCAAAGGGAAATGGATGTAGCATTTCAGGGATTAATCAACCAATGTGTAGTATTTTATTTGGACGACGTGACTGTGTATTCAAAGAATAGAGACGATCACATCCAACACCTAACCCATATTTTCAAAAGGTGTGGGAAATACGGTATATCTCTAAACCCTAAGAAACCTATCTTTGGTGTCGTGGAAGGGAAACTACTAGGTCATATTATATCTCAAGCAGGAATTTGCATAGACCCAGAACGAATTAGGGAAATAGCTCAGCTTCCATTACCCCATAACAAAAAGGCTATGCAATCCTTCTTTGGGAAAATCAATTTTGTGAGGAAGTTCACCCCCGATTTCGCTGAAACCATCAAAACCTTACAAAAGATGATCCGAAAAGATGTTGAATTTAAGTGGGATGATGAACGAAAAAGTTCTTTTGGCAATATTAAGACTGCAATATCTCAATCCCTAGTGTTGCGAAGTCCGGACTTTGGAAAATATTTTTTCCTCTACACGTTTGCCTCCGACCAATCGTTAGCTGCAGTATTTACTCAAAAGGATGATGACAACAATGAGGTGTCGGTCTCATTTATGAGCACTAATATCCAAGGGGACAAAATAAATTACCCTGCTATAAACAAGAAGGCTTATGCGGTGTACAAGGCAGTAAAACATTTCAGATCTTACATCCTAAAAAACCACACCAAATTCATTGTGCCTCATCCTGTAGTCTGATCCCTATTCACTCAACAAGAGATGGAGGAAAGAAGAGGAAATTGGATGGTAGTGGTCCAAGAATTTGATCTAGATATAAAGCCTGCCAAACTGGTTAAGGGACAAGGATTATGTAAACTGGTAGTTGAAGCCCAGGACCAAGTAAATGAAGACCTCAGGTGGGAGAATGAATTGGCATTATGGTATAATGAAGCTTCATACGTATCCCCGGGGTAGGAGTCTTGGTATGGGAAATTATCTTATCTCCCGCACCATGGGACTTGCCCAGAAAACCTAAACCCTAAGGAAAAGGGAGCTCTCGAACTAAAATCGACACAATATCGTCTCATAAATTCGGTGCTCTTCCGCGTTAATTATGATGGGGTACTTTTAATATGTCTCAAGTGAGAAGACACAAACAAGGTTTTGAAGGACCTCCATGATGGTCCTACATGTAGAAAACTTCACAAGGAATACCATTGCTCACAAAATACAGAGAGGGATCTATTATTGGCCTACTCTTTTCAGGGATGCTCACACATACACTAGAAACTGTAAAAATTGTCAAATAAGTGCAGGGAGGGAAATGAGAGTTGTTGTCCCACTCCAAAATGTGGTCGTCTCCAAGAAATTCGAGCAATGGGGATTAGATATCATAGGATAAATTACATTGAGTTCTTCAAAACAACATAGATACATACTGACTGCCACATACTATTTCACGAAATGGGCAGAGGTAGTCCCTTTGACTCATGTAAACGAAAAGGTGGTGATCCAATTTATAGAGAAACAACTGATCACAAGGTTTGATATGCCCTATGTACTTGTTTACTATAAAGTCGCTTACTTTTATTCCACCCTATTAATAGATTTTTCTCTAGACAAAGGAATCGTAATCAGATACTCTGCAAACTACTATCCACGGGGGAATGGAGTGGCAGAATCAACCAATAAGAACCTCGTGAGGATATTAAATAAAACATTTGTAGAAAACCAGAGGAATTGGCATAGTTCACTTCATAACGCCTTATGGGATGATAGGGTAACACCCAAGGATGCTATAGGGAATTCCCCATACTTTCTGGTATACGGACAAGAAGCCATCCTCCCAAACGGGCTATATCTTCCATCTCTTCAGCTTGCTCAAGGTTCTAGAGGACAAGCCTCATCGGTTATTCCACAAAGAATTGATACCCTCCTCATGCTGGAAGAAGAAAGGGAGAAAGAAAAATCAAAATTCATTGCTCATCAACAGATAGTTAAAAGAGGGTTTGACAATCATAAGGCTAAAGAGAATAATTTTGACGTAGGATACTTAGTCCTGAAATGGGATAGAGCGAATGAGCCGAAGGGAAAACATTCAAAGTTTCAGAATCTATGGCTCGAACCTTTTCAGGTAGCCGAGAAACTTGGGGTAGGCACGTATCAGTTGCAAAATCTGAGGGGGGAACCTGATGCCCTCTCAGTGAGTGGCCAAGCCCTAAAATAATATTTCTATTAAAAAAAAATGTGTGTGTTTTCATTATATTTTGTTTTTAGGTAAGCTGATTGCAGAGTCCTTCATTTTTTTTTCTTGTTATAATATTTTTTGCACTTTGAAGTTTGTGTTTTGTAAGGAATTAGTTGACCTTATTTCATGCGATATAACAAACTATGTTCCTAACTCATGCTTACATACAACACAAGAAGCGTTGGGACAATTGTGGTTGTTTTGAAGGAGTTATGTATATAACTTGTGCAAATAAACAACCTTGGCAATTTATGAAGTGTTTACCTGGTGGTATGGTAAAACCTAAAGGGAAAGATGGTAAGCTAGAAAGGACCACATGTATCTCGAGACAGATCTAGCAAAAATTCACCTTAACCATCTCATTTTGCAAATAACAGACGTCCTCCTCTCCCACTCACTCAGGGAATTCTGCCAAAATAAAATCAATTATATCAAATGAGTGCAAAGTAGGAGAGGGTATGCAGATAACCCCGTCAAGGCTATGGATTCTTGTTGGTAGAAGATCAAGGTTTGTGATGTCGAGGTGACTTCGTCGGGGCTATGGATGCTCACTGGCAGTGGAGCAACATCGTAGCAAGTGAATGATGATAACTAAAAGGCATGGTGCCAGTGAATGATTTACTCGACTCTTGTCAAAAGAGGGAATGGGTCATGATTATAGGAAACGAAGGAGGAATAATGGTTGAAACCCCATAGGCAGGCCAGGATTCACCAACCAGGGAATTTCAAATGCAAGAACAAAAGAGGCTCTGATAAAAAACTAGTTAAGTTCTTAACCATCTTTTGCATCAACTCAGCTCGGGGAAGGAACAAAGATTCTACTTTCACCCAATAAGTCACCATTTGTTAAGAACTCAACACACCCTAAAAGCCTTATCAAATTTTGTCACTTTTTGGGTACCACTTGTTTCTTCACTGTCTTACTCAATTTCATTTTGTGAAATGGTTTATCTTTGTTTGTTTCCATGTCTCTTATCACCTAGTCATTTTTGTTTGAACTTGTGAAACCTCATGTCTAAAATACCTTAACACCCGAATTAAGAATCAATGGCTAAACATCACACCTAACACACTCAAGATCGACATCATAAATAATTCAAGTAAAGGAACCACACAAAGAAAACAATCATCGAGCACCGATTCTCATCGGCATCGGCATAAGGCGGTTTTGGGTTTGCATAAGTTATTCACATAAAGGTTCGAGAGATAGTTGATCCCCTTCGGCATCGACAAAATACAAGAAGGACAGACGTTAAAAAAGGATGTAAAGAAATCGTTGATATCCAATGCCCGATGCACTTTATCGGGATCAGGGAAATCCAGAAAGATCACAACAATATTTTTTACCGCGATAAAGTTATCCCCAATGCGTTTTCGGCATCAGGACTTTTTTGAGGAAGTCGAACCAAGAGCACTTGGGTGAGCTTATTGTCGATCATCAATCCTTGACACTTTTCGGCGTCCGCAAGATAGGATTGGGTTGTAGAACATATGGATTAAATAAAACCTCGACTCCGATTAACATGAGCAATTAAAGTCACTGGTCTCGAATGCCACATGTCTTTACCACATAAGAGGGTCGTACGTTCTAGTTTTCTCCCGAGTCATTTTGGTTCACTAGGTCCTAGTCACGCCTCCTAGTCATCTTTCCACGTCATCTCTATAAGGAAGGATCGATCGACGTTGGAGATTTTGCAGGAGGATATCAACGAAAATGTTCACAACACAATCTCGACCCCTGATCCACCAACTGAAAGAGCGGAAATATGGGATGTTTGCGGCATAAGATATGATCGGATTTTGGACGTTTAATGAACTAGTTAATGCCTGATCCTGCATTAGTTTCTACCCCATGCATTGATTAGACAACAACATTTTGAAATCGCCAATATACCACATTACCACCCATGCCCACCACGTCAACCCACGATGAAATTAAGTTTAAACATCTCTGGAGATTTGGTGGAAGATTTGATGAAATCACACTCATAACCCAAATTGAATGGCTAATGCGACAAGGTAAGTTCATCATTGTTTAAATCTCTAGAACGGTTTTGAACAAATTCAATATGCACATAAGTTGAATTCCATAGTATCTGAAGGAGCAAAGTGAGCGTCGCATGACTGCATTGACTCTTTGATTATCTAAACCAGGTTTAACAAGCTTTAGAGGTATGTATCCAAGTCTGTCAATTTGTTGGTTATAATTTATATATGCGCACCCGATTTTATTTTACAGTCTCTAAACTATGGTATAGTTTCAAGTAAGATGCCAGCGAGAAATCCAACCATCAGACACTCGCCTAGAGCACTAAAGATGAAAGAATTTGAGATGGGTGAAGGTTCTTCTCCAGGGACTGCGAGGCAGTTGGAGTATGCTCCTAGGGTGAAGAATGTCATCAAAACAACAACCAAGAAAGCTTTCGTCCAACCTCTGGCCCTTGGTGATAAAAAGGTAAGCACCGAATCCAAGGTAGCGCTCCCATAGTGGGGAGATATCTTCAAAAGAATTATCCGAGAGGAGTACCCAAAGTATATCCCACATAGAGACCTGGACATAAGGGTGCTTGATGACCAGGTGTTCTCGAACATCCGACAGTCGTATTTACAAATGGTGGAAAGCAGAACCCTTGTTTTTACCTGCATAGAGGTTCTGAAATGTCTCATCGACCACATGGATAGGCAGAAATTCTTGATCGACGATGAGAACGATGGATGTATCAGATTTTTCCTCCTGACATAAGTCCAAAAATACTATAAGCTCAGAGACCAAGAGGAGTGGATCAACACGAACTTCGTGGTGAAGTTCTATGAGTTCCATGACACCAGCCGGGTGATGGCCTCATGGTGGAAGGAGGATAAGAATTTCACTAACTAGAGCAATGGCTTGTATGGAACGATTAATCTGAGGGAGCCATACATCTATTTAATGGCTCTCATATGTTGGTTATATGGAGAAAAGGACTGCTCCAAGTTTTCGGAAGCATGGATTCATTTGTCGTACACAGTTGCGATCACTAGGAGCAACTTCAACTAGGGAGCGATAATCTCAAAACAACTAAGAATTTGTGTTGGCCCTTGACCAAGTTTTGAGGAACACTTGGTCATAATTGGCCTTTTTTGGACTTTGACACCCTGTCAAAGATGGACCGCTAGGCGAAGAAGAGATCACGGGATCTTGGTCCACTTTTGGGCCTCTTTTAGGGTTTTGGGTTAATGTAATGCGAAAGGGATGTCGGCCCGTGGGTTTACCCACGCTTAGGCCCACTTTTGTAATGTATAAATAAAAATATAGGAAATGTAAGAAGTAGTAGATGTGATTGCTTAGTGCAATTGGTGGTGCATCTATGTGATGTTGAATAAGTGCTCTGTGCGAACTGTGTAAGGCTTGCAAGGCTAAGTGCAAGTTACTGTGTGATTGATATTGTAATGCAAGGAAGAAGGATCTAGCGAGCTGCACAGATCTTCTCTCCTATGCGAATAAGGGTTTCAGAGGCTTTGTGCTTGTAACATCTTGAGGATGATAATAAAGAAGAAGATCTTGTGGATGTAGCCCCCAGGGGGGGTGAACCACATAAATCTGTGTGTTATGCTTTGTGCTTTGGTTCAATGCGTTTATCTTTGCTTATGCTACGTGCTTTGATATATCCACTTATGCTATGTGCTTCTTAGATATATATATGATTGTTAGATCTAATGTGTATGAGGATGCTTAGTGTGGATCTACTAGAAATGATATGGGTTAGTAAGGGTAAGTGCTAAAACAATGTACATCTGAGTATTCACCACGAAGCTCTGTGTTGTCTGGAAAGTATAATAAGGGTTAAATACTGATGAATGATCTATGCTAATTTCCCTGTAAGGATAGAATCATAGATCTGTGTCCCAAGTAAGGTTGCAGACACCTAAGTCTTGCAACCACCCTTGCCTCTACCTCGGGTGATACTTCATCTCCTTCACAGGTGTTGCCAAAAGGGTCGGTAATTAGGGATTTGTTGGTGTGCTCTTGAGCGTTGAACCCTGGGTCTACCCCTGTGCCAACAAATGGTTCCATTGTCGAGACCTGAAACCGTGATTGCTAGGAACTAAGGAAGAAGAAACTTTGTGCAAAAGAAAGCTCTGTGCGTAGATCTGTTGCCCTAGTGCGCATCTTTTTACTTGACTTGGGAAGCTTTGTGCCAGGAATAAGGTCAGATATGAAGAAAGGAAGATCAGATCTGAAGAAAAGAAGCGAGATATGAATGATCTGTGCTCTAAGAAAAGTAAAAGTGGGAATTTCTTAAATAAAGTGGTCAGATTTGCTGAAAAGAGGTAAGATATGTAAGCCCTGTTCTCTAATAAAGGTAAGAATAGTTAAAATTTCTTAGATCTGGAAGCTTTGTGCTTTGTAGAATTAAGATAAGTGAAATTTTTTGTTTCTAGAGCATGGATCTAGGTATGTTTGATAGATTCAGTCCTAGCTTAAAACCTAGGGCATTAATAGAAGAAAGAAAGTTTGATATGAATAGATCTGATAAGCATAATGATATATATGTTATACCTATGCATAGAAAGAATGTTTGGACTAACAAATGGATGCAGGATCCTAGAAAGAATTTTTTGCAGGCTAACTACCATGATCCTGGTGCACAGTACAGAAGAAGTTGGGGATCATTTAAGAGAAAGAGAGGATTGACCCTATGTTACGGTTGTAGAAAACTAGGCCATCGAGCTAAGGATTGCCCTGGTGGAAAACCCAGTTGTCTTTGTTGCAAATCTTTGGACCATGAAGTATTGGATTTCCCTATAATTATTGTGAAGATTGAAAGAATGAATCTACATGAAGAATGCCCTAGGACAACCTTAGAAATAGCAAAACCCTAGAAAGAATCAGAGAAAGTATCAATACAAATGAAAGAAAACATGAAGGAACATAAAGATGTCTTATTACCAGAGATATTCAAAGAAAAGGAACAAATCAAAGCAAGACTAGGGGACTTCGACATTGATTGTATTCTTGATGAAGAAACACAAGTGAACATTATGCCAAAAAGAACTTGGGAAGTTATAAGGAAGCCTGCCATGATTCCTTCACTGTGAGGAATAGGACTATTCAAAGGAAAACCGATGATGTTATGTGGAAAAGTCGCTCAGATACCTATGACAGTCAATGGAACTTCGACAGAAGAAGATTTTGAGATTATCAAATTTATTGAGGACGACACCCTGTTCCCTATGTTACTTGGAAAACCTTGGATTGAGAGAGATCAAGATAGAAAGAAGGAAGAAGAAAAGGTATTACAACAGTAGAGACAAGAGATAAAATATTTCATGACCAGAAGGATCACACAGTTGATTGAGGAACAGAAGAATAAATCAAAGCTATTTGACACTAGAAGCTCAGATGTCAAAGAGTTAGGGGACTCACAGAAGATTGGAGTATCTTTACCAGATACAGACGAAGTAGTTCTCCTGAGTCTTGGGAAAGAACCTCAGCAGCGCGAAGTGACTATGCCCAAGGAAAATAAGAACTAGATCGAGAAAAGAACTATTGAGATGAAGCTCACTAGAAGGAAGGCTAGAAAGCTAAGTAAAAAGAGAGATCAGATCGACGGGCTACAAAGGGTTCCAGAGGGAACCCCTTTGAAAGAAACTTTGCAAAATTCGAGCTTCGTCGGGATAACAGAACAACGACATGGGTCACTTCGTTGTGGTGAAGCAATATAGTCGTTGGAGGCTGATATATCCATTCGACTGCTGCCCCAGACGGATCGAAAAGCATTGATGGCTCATCACCAAACCGTTAGACCACACCATAACAGATAGAAATAGAGTTAAGAAAGCCCCATATCCATTGCAAACAATCCGTTACAGAGTTACTTACTTAATCCATTGCGCCATGCGCGGAAGACACTTTTTCTAATCATGAATTTGAGTCTGCAGACTACCTGAATTGTGAACCATGATTACTCTGCCCTTACTCTCTACCTTACTATAGTATCTACGTTACTTTGAGAACCCGAGCTATAAATCATGAGCGTATATGTCCGATGAATTTAGCGTAGCTGAAGAATCTGTAAGAGAGGTACTCGCTAGCCTCAGAGGCGAAAGAGTCACGTCAGAGTGGGGAATGTCTACAGGTTTACAGGTATCATCGACGAGAGGAGTGCAAGCCTCCCCGTCGACTGCTCGAGAAGGAATATCCCGAGCCGACGCAGAAATAAGAACTAAACATAAGGACGATATGGCCAACATGAAGTTGGTTCCATCCATCCTACCTGCTTACATACCACCTCTGAGCGGTGCAATCAACAAAGATAGTGTGCCTAGAGACTTTGAGTACACTCTAGTCATGACGTACCTATCGAAAGGAGTACGCGCAGTCCATGCAGATCACGACAAGATCACAGCCTTGAATTTTAGTGACTTCAACATGGGGGAACGTAATTTTTACAGCACACTTGCCCTGTACAAGTACCTAACGAGGACCAAGGGCAAGAATTCGAAGATCGTCCCTCAACAATGGACGATGAACCTCGTGCATTCTACTCTGCTCAACGTTATGAAGATACCGCACTTCAGCAGACACCAAGACGTGAATGCTTGTGTGAAGTTGTTGCTGGCAAGTTACCATGGAGGATACTTATGGTTGAACTGTCACATAACAGTTGATCTAGTGCTGATCAATCGGATCACTGGGCTTAGCATGCAGGGCCCTGATCCCCACAATTACAATCCTGGAAAGACCATGGTTCACGCTCTTTCTCAGAAGATAAAAGAAGCCTATGGTGATGTTGATAAAGGCACGTGAGGCTACAAGGTAGCTTCCATTAAAAGTGGCACAGTGCACCTCGCCTGTCAACTGATCACAGGGAAGTTGGTACGCAAGAATTGACCCATGCAAGTATCCGACTTTGTAGTCGATCTCGCAGGAAAGTGCGCAGAGGGACTACAGATGAATTGGGCAAAGTACCTGGTGAATCAACTAGAGATTGATTGCAGAGAAGCACAGGATTAAAGGAATGAATTTCATTTTAGCTGTCTCTTGATACTTATATCTTTCGTTGCATGGGAGCTACCGGAAGGTGCATTCTTCCCCGACATTGACCCCTTTGAACCACTGGCTGCGAATTTCAGTACCCTGTGGTACTCAAACGACATGAACAAGCAGTGGAAATCCAATGTCGTATTTCATACCTACTACACCCAGTTGAAGCTCGCCATCCAGCCTAAGCCTCACATGACCCCGAATACTTTACACAAGTTTCGACCTTTGATAAAGTTCAATGCAGACCGCCATTTTATATATCTGACAGCACGCGCTGATGAGAACAAGGAACAACTTTAGTCTTATTACAAGCTGACAGAAGAAGATCTGGAGGAAATCACCAAGGAATGGTCAATGGACCTCCTTATTCCAGCAGACCCCGTAGAAGTGTCCGACATTGACAGTCCAGAAGCTGCGCAGAATACACCTGGACCCAGTAAGAAAAATAAAACAAAGCAGACAAAGAAGGATGAGGATATCCAGGATGTAGATAGCAGATCTGTAAGAACCACATCTGTTACACCAGAGCAAGGAGGTAATGGCAAAGACTTAGAGGAAGTCGAATAGAGGCCAGGAGACAAAGTAGAAATCATAAAGAAAAGGAAGGGTTTGCCTCCAGAACCTTCCTCCTGAAAGAAATCAAAATCACCCACGACTAAGTTGAAGACCACGCTCACTCCAGATGACTTCAGTTTTCTCATCGCAACTATGAACGAAGCCATAGAAGAGATAACAGAAAAGCAAGAAGCTAAGCAAGAGACAATGTACAACAAAATCGAGATCGAACTCCAAGGAGTAAAACAAGCTCTTCAGTCTAGTCACCCAGTCTCCTCTGCACCCCTTCCAGAAGGAAGAACAAAAGAAGGAAATGAACCAGTTTAACTCCACAAGATTGCTAACACGGTCAAAGTACGCCTTCGGAAGGCAGAAGGCACAAGAAGAAACAGCGCAGGCCACCCAGGCCTTAAAGAAAGCACAGAAGGAAATCATCGAGCAACACCAAGCTGCGCAACAAGAGAAGGACACTCTCCAAGCGAAATTTGAAGAAGATAGAGAAAAGATCCAAAAAGAGAAAGAGAAGCTACTCGTGAAGCAGATTGGGATTGAATAAGCAGTCAACAGAACATTTTTCTCTGTGACTGGCTTAAAACAAAAGGCAGAGGACCCCATCGAACGCCAAGTGATGACGCTTGCTGAAGTTATTCAACAACTTCAACAAAGATTCGTGGACTTAGAGATTCATACCATACCACAGACCCCACAAGAAGTGCACGACCAACAAGAAATAATTTCCAGGAGCACCATAGAAAGGATTAAATCCCTCTCCGAGGAATGCAAACAGTTAAGTAGCAGAAGTGCGCATATTACGAGAACCTAACCAAGAACCCAGAATTGCATAAATTGGAGTCACAGCTCCAAGAGGCGAAGTACGATGCCGAAAATCTACAGGTGTAGCTGAAGGCCCTGTCACCCGTAGAGAATGAAGAGGTTTCCAAAGCAACGCACAACCCAACAATAGATCCACACACTTCAGAGTAAAGTAATGGAAGTCTCTCAATGACTTCAACCAGTGCAAGAAAAGGCATGCCAACTATTCACTGAAGTTGAAAGCCAGGGAGTAGAACTTGAACAGCTTGTGAATACAAAAAAATAGTGCCTAGAAGGTCCGGTGAACGAGGCACTCAGCCAGGAGTTCGTCGAGCAAGAGGCAGTATCAATGCAGCAGGTCGAAGAAACTCGAGCCAAGCTCGAGGAATTCGAAGCAGAATTGGTCAGACCTGAGTGACTCGGGACGAGTCACATGTGAGTGTTGGGGGCCTGTTGGCCCTTGACCAAGTTTTTAGGAACACTTGGTCATAATTGACCATTTTTGGACTTCGACACCCTATCAAATATGGAGCACCACGCGAAGCAGAGATCACAGGATTTCGGTCCACTTTTGGGCCTCTTTTAGGGTTTTGGGTTAATGTAATGGGAAAGAGATGTCGGCCCGTGGGTTTACCCATGCTTAGACCCACTTTTGTAATGTATAAATAGAAAGATAGGAAATGTAAGAAGTAGTAGATTTGATTTCTTAGTGCAATTGGTGGTGCATCTATGTGATGTTGAATAAGTGCTATGTGTGAACTGTGTAAGGCTTGCAAGGCTAAGTGCAAGTTACTATGTGATTGATACTATAACGCAAGGAAGAAGGATCTAGCGAGATGCAAAGATCTTCTGTCCTATGCGAAGAAGGGTTTCAGAGGCTTTGTGCTTGTAACAACTTGAGGACGATAATAAAGAATAAGATCTTGTGGATGTAGCCCCAAGGGGAGGGGGGGGGTGAACCACGTAAATCTGTGTGTTATGCTCTGTGCTTTGGTTCAATGTGTTTATCTTTGCTTATGCTACATGCTTTGATATATCCACTTATGCTCTATGCTTCTTAAATATATATATGATTTTTATATCTGATGTGTATGAGGATGCTTAGTGCGGATCTACTAGATATGATATGGGTTACTAAGGGTAAGTGATGAAACAATGTACATCTAAGTATTCACCGCGAAGCTCTATGCTATCTACGAAGTATAATAAGGGTTAAATACTGATGAATGATCTATGCTAAGTGCCCTGTAAGGATAGAATCATAGATCTGTGTCCCAACTAAGGTTGCAAACACCTGATTCTTGCAACCACCCCTGCCTCTACCTCGGGTGAGACTTCATCTGCTTCTCAAGTGTTGCCGAAAGGGTCGGTAGTTAGGGCTTTGTTGGTTCTCTCTTGAGTGTTGAACCCTGGGTCTTCCCCTGTGCCAAAAATTTGTATACAGCAAGCTCAAATGCCAAAGGAAGGGGAGGCGCCCACTTTCTACATGGCCTCGTACCTGCTCGATGTCATGTGCGCAAGGAACGTCTTCACCGACATGAATCTAAGTTGGCATGTTACAGAGCTCTTGGTCCACGTCTACTTCAACATACTATGGGAGAAAAGGTACAAGAAATCTTACGCACTCATATGTAATGAATTCATAGCACACATTCATTTTATTATTTTTAAGAAGGAATTCCCAAGACTGTCTACGACTACCAAGAAAATAATAGAAAAGGTAGGCCATTGGTACTTGGATGAAAACTCAACCTACATTAGGGTGTTTGGAGCCACCAAAGCACCACATCTCCTACCTGCTCATGTCCTAGACCGGCTCGTTGTGGGAGAATTTTTTTATCAGACCATCCTGCAGGGCTATAATGCCACATTAGTCAAAGATAAGAAACGAGCTTTCATACCCTACGGTTTTCATTTAAGGTTTTATTCAGTGAAGGATACTTATCAAGCCAAAAAAGAGGGGCTTAACCAACTGAAATTCAGATTCCAGATAGGTTGATTCTGCCAGCATGATCCTAAAGGCCTGGCCCCCCAACACGCTTTGCAAGTATCATCCTGTTGTCCATATGCTCATGAAAATTTTGAGGACGAAATTTTCACAGAGTTTGCCTAGGATTGGGATGATGTGGTACAAAGGATGGCCAACCCAAACATGACCAGGTTCAAGGCCATGAGCATGGATGAATAGGTAGAAATGAAAGAGAAGTCATCTCAAGAGGCCCTCAGAGCTAGAGAAGAAATCAAAGCGTCAGAAACAACAGAGGCATGGAGAAGGGGATTGCTCTTGATAGAAGGGGCATAGAGAATCATTGATCAATTACAAAATGACAATTCTTTGGTATATATGTTGAGGGTCCATGCTCATGACCTAGTCGAAAGCCGAGGGGAACCGAGTGACCCAGATTCGGTATAGATTGAAGAAACCACTGGGTTAGATAACCCTGAAGCTCCACCACCACAGGTCAGATCACCAGGGGAATTTTTGACTCATCCCAAGATGGCGAGGACATCAGGGAGAACAAGTATACCAAATCCCTTGTTTGATTTAATAACGATCTATGATGATGAGGAGAGTTCATAGGTGTCCCTAGTCATTCTGGTGAAAATTACATAAGAGAAAGAACCTGAGAAAGCATCCACCCCGGGTCCCGATGATTCAATTTAAAGCCACCCGTAGAGAAATCATGAGGTGGAAAGTGTCTTGGATGCTGAGCCACTCGACATACCAGGAATTCCAATGGACATCTAGAGGGATGATCTAGGATCGATCGAAAAATACGGAGAAATTCCACCACATGAAATCGGTGTTTCAACAGCTGATTACCAAGTAAGTACCGAACCTTCCCCTAATTCCTCTGTTTTGACCAGTACTTTACCACCCAATGAGAAACAACCAAAGGCCAAGCCATCGGGACATACAAAAGAGGTTCAGGAACCCAATATTGAATAGATATACATCATCGGGAACCTGGGAAACACTCTTACTTAGGGAGAACAAAAAATCCCCGAACTTGTTGATGAGTTTTCTGATATACAATAAATCGCCTACGACCGAAAGAGGAAATCCATCGTGAAGAGAACCACTAAGAAAAGGAGGCTTACTTTTGACAGTTCGATCCTCATCACAATAGAGGATAAATTGATCAGCACATAGCATGCCAAGATGTCTGAGCTTATCGACGCAGGGATGGCAATCACAGATGCCACCATGGATAGAGAAAGAAAATATTAAGAGGAGTTGGCTGCTATGCTAAAGGAGTTGGATAATATGCGCCATTTGGTGAAATACTATCAAGACTCCACACAGGCCACAATATTTTTGAGAAGCGAATTCCAAGATGCCTACAACAAATTCATGAGTGAGAAACACATTTTCACTGTAGGGATAACCGACTTCCAAGAAGACACCCTTATGGCACTAGCGTCATGAAAAGACATGGAAATATGGTATGAGAAGTCCCACCAAGAGGTGGAAAGAATTGATTACATCGGTGCGTTTCAAAAGGACCGAGACATCGAAGAGCATGGCATTTGGGTGCTAAGGGACAACAACATCGATCGTATAAGGAATTCGGTCGAATACTGGGTGAATATGGCCCAAAAACCTCAGCGGGAGATTCAAGAGAAATGGGTCGATTGCGAAAGAATTTGGACCAAGATCAATCGGGGGATGAGAGACATCGGTCTCCCAGAATTTGGCTCACCCAAGGACTTTGTCGACTTGCATGACATAGTCAAACAACATGCAGAACAAGACTCATCGTGAAATGCAGAGATAGAAAATGTGGAAAACATGGCGCGAGATCAAGTACAATAATTCATGGAGCACCCGATCAAGGCTCGAACAGTGTTACAACAATTAAGTGTTAAAGTAGTCAAGTATAGGGCACGTGCAGTGGAGATAAAGGATATCCTTTTGACCCCAATGGACCAACACAGATTCCAATATGCCAACACATGCGAGGAACTCTTTGTCAAATGGTCAGAGTATGAGAATATTCACCAACTTAAGTGAAACCATTTTATGACTCTTAGAAGACAAAGAGATAGAAGTGCCATGTGGCAATGTTTTGTTTTAATTAGCTTGCACTTTTCATAATTATTTTTATTTAATCATTTGTTATAAATAAGAGGAACGAACTTTTAGAAAGGGTCGATGGTTTTGGAAAAGACCTTCATTTTTGGAATTGTAAAGAACTATTTCAGAACTACCTTAATTTAGAAGTCTTGTTTATGACCAAAGACAGATTTTTTTTTTACATCGAAGGCGTGTGTGATTGGATCATAAGAAGGAATTACTTCTGACTTTATCTCATGAATGGATGATGTAATGAGTAAGAGTTTCTGAATCTATTGATAAGTTAACTAATTCAATATTTTTATAGTTCTTGTCTCTAATGATGGAAAGAAAATCGTTGTGTTAATGTGTGATTAATGGTTAGAGCTAAGGAAACTATTTTTCTTGCCATCATTTTATTGCATGTATGTTTTCTTTCGATAATTGTATCTCAGTCAATAATTAAAATACCATCAAGTTGATGTATTAGTACTAGTCTTGTCACAGGTATGAAAATCTTTGTCTGCATGCTGGAGCACGAGGGTTATCCCAAGCTCAACCTTCTTGAGAAGTTAATATTTCCCCTTTACCCAGCTAGTTTATACCAACACATATCTTTTAGCAGACCCACCTAATAAGAGAAAATACAAAAGAGAACGGTTAAATTGAAGGAGGAATTTTATAAGAATATATCCTGTCAATCACTATGTAAAGCCCATCGATTATTTGGTCGAATCGACAGATCTGGAGAACCATTCCATTATCAAACAATGCAGAGTATAATTGGGCCTCGGTGACGGGTTTGGTTCCTTCTATTGAGTTAAAGGGATTTAGGACCCCTAAAAAAAAGGTAAATCCAAAGAAACCATATCCAAACCCTTAGAAGAGAAGAATAATTTTGATTCCATGGATATGGAGGATCTTCAAAGAATCATTAAAAAAGTCTCCAATGAACTGATAGATTTGAAGAAGAGTGGCAGAGAAGGATCTTCAAGCTCGAAGAATTTTTTTATATTTCCTCCCAAGAAAGACAAAAGTACTCCCCCAACCAATAAACTAATCCTTCTGAGGTAGATGGAATCAACATGGAAGATGTTTCTCAAGCCTTACAAACTTGGGAAACAGAAAATGACTGAGGTCAAGGAAAATCATGAACAACAGGAACAGTCTCAGGAATCTCAAGGAACTGAAGAGAAACAATTGGGATATCTCTTATGGTGGAGAGGAAGAAGAGCTGGAGGAAATACACCTATCCCAAAACGTTGTAAATACTAGAAATGAAAACAAGAACACCTTGTTTGACACTCCAAACACTCACAATCCTCCTACAACTACCACTTTCAGTACCAAACAAACCTCGTCTCCCGCCAACACCAATGCTCCCAATATTCCTAAAATAACACCCTCCAACCACAAAGAAACCAAAGAAACACCTAAGACAAGTGCTTCATCCATCTCAATGACAAAATTGGAATATGATTTCCCATAGGATTTGAAGAAAAATAAGGCCAACATTTTCCTTTTTGAACTTATGAAACTCCCTCAGATTCAAGAAAAAGTTATGAAAACTCTGCAGGGTAAAATTTCCAATGGCACTAAATAAGTTAATGTAGGGACAAAGAAAGGAACACCCAAAATGTTGGTTGTGGAGCCTGATTATCTTCATGATTCAGAGGTCTTGTGTTTGTCAGCCGTGTTTATACCCCATGAAGACTTTACACCCCAGAAGTATGTACACTCTTCCATGTGGCGGAGTGCATAGGGGGGGTACCCCCTCTGCAGGGTCCGGGGGGGCTATCCCCCCGGTTGGGGGGTTTGGGGGCAAGCAGGCCCCCGACGAGGGTTCGGGGGTGAAGCCCCCAAAGGAAAAATTGCCTTGTAAATGTATATTGTAATTTCATTGTAAATCTGGACTGTTCATTATAAGGTCGCAGATCTAACGGTAGATATTATGTTAGGGTTTTTTTCCCTAAAAGGCAACCCTCTGTTATGAGGGAAATGTATTGCGGCTATGCAACATAGCGAATATTGTATTCGGAGATGAGAGGTTGTAAGAGAAAGAAGAGGAACTTACAGCGGGTTTGTTGTAGGTTGTATCCCTTCATATGCTGGATAATAATAAAGGAAGGACCTGGCAATTTCTCTGGTGGACGTAGCCCACACTGGGTGAACTACGTAAATCTGTGTCTCTATTGCATTGTGTATCTTTTGTGTTTTGTTTCCGCATTTGTTTTATTTATTGCTCCACGGTCCTGTTTTTCTAACACAAAATGAGCCCATCCAACAATGATTCTCCATCCAAGAGTCAAGTGGCTATAAATGCATCCTTAACTGGACAAAGGTCAAGATCTACTACCCCCCCTTTCCTAATTACTTTTGAAATCTTTAATAGGAATGTTCATAATTGCATGGTACACTTAGGAGATTATTCTAATGTAATTCCTCTCAATTTTGTGGAAATACCAATTTCAAGCCTAAGGCATCTGATATCCAAATTATATAGTTAGAAAGAAATCAATTCAAAGTGATTGGGGAACTAAATAATGTTATAATCAGAATTCATGTTAATCCTAAAATTCATCAAACTATTGACATCATTGTGGTAGACATACCTTATAACTATGGCATGATTTTGAGTAGGGATTGGTCTGCTATGTTGAATGGGTATTTTTCTACTGAATGGTCACATCTATGGCTTCCTTTCAATGGAAAACTCATTCAGATCAGAATTGATAGAGAAATATACATGAAGCACATGGTTACTGATTTAAATGACCCAAATGAACCTGTGATGTTTAACAATTCAATATTGGGAAATCATTCATATGACACATTTTTGGGGAATTACTCAACTGAAACATCTTTTTTTGTGGAATCAAACACACAATCTGAAATCCTTCGTTACACTCAAATTGTTGAGCCAAACTATAATATAATAGTTCATACTAACATTACTTCTAATGTACAACCTAACATGATTTCACATGATATATTAGAGATACTTACTAATTCCATTGACCTTGATAACTCAAGGAAAAATGAAAATTTGAAATTAGCTATTGAACCGAAAAAAGGGGATCCTAATATGTGGACGTTGTTTTTTGATGGATCCAAGTCTCTAGAAGGTGCAGGTCTTGGTTGCATACTCAAGGATCCAAGAGGAAAGAAAACATTAATTTCATGTAGAATATAATTCCAATGCACCAACAATACTGCTAAATACGAAGATTTTCTACAAGGATTAAAAAAGGAAATAGACTTGAAAGCAAAGAAAATTAAAGTATTTGGTGATTCTTAAATTGTTATAAGACAGGTAAGGAACACCATCCATTTTTTTCAAGTCATCTTAAACATTATCAACAAGAGGTATGGGAACTAATTCAACTTTTCAATGCATTTAATATCATTCCTATTCCTCGTTCGTTGAATTGTGATGCTGACTTACTGGCTAATATTGCATCTAGATTAATACCATCAGATGGATTAATGTCTGATACTTTTTCTGTTGAAATTTTGTACATGCCATAAATCCATAACAACATAACCAATTGGAGAGTATTCTCTGATGATGAATATTTTATTAACTTTCTACATCTCAAAGACACATTCAAAGACTATATTATAGATGAAGGTCAACATGATCAGACAATGAACTTCAATGATACTGATCAAGATCAATCAATAAATCAACCTGGTCCAACCAGCAACATCCCTAAGAATGTAGTGAGACTCGAGAAACTTTATGATCTCCACGATAAGTTCAATAAGGAAATAAATTGCAAAACCAACATCTCAACAATGCAGTTTGAAGTGGTAAATATGGGAACAAGTGCCACACCTCAAAATATCAATTTGGGAAATAAATGTTCTCCAGAGGAAAAAAAAAAAATATTACATCAAACTATTCAAGGAATACAAAGATATATTTTCCTGGACGTATGAATACCTCAAGACTTATGACACTGAGATCCTACAACACATCATTCCAATGAAGCCTCAAACAAAACCTTTTCAACAAAAGTTGAGGAAAATGCACCCTATTCTTGAGCCACAAGTCAAAGAAAAGTTGAACAAGTTATTAGCTTCTAAGATTATATTCCTAGTCATACATACTTAGTGGATTTCCAACCTTGTACCAATAAGGAAAAAGAATGGACATATAAGACTTTGCATTGATTTTAGGAACTTGAACAGATCCTCTGAGAAAGACAACTATCCAGTGCCCCCTATGGAGTAGATCTTGCAATGTTTGTCTGGTTCGTAGATGCTCTCACTCTTGGATGAATTTTATGGTTACAACCAAGTCCTAGTTTCCCATTATGATCAACTGAAAACTTCCTTTTGGACTAAATGGGGAACCTATGCATATAGGAAAATGCCATTCAGTTTGATCAATGCTGGGGCAACTTTCCAAAGAGCAATGGACATCACTTTCATAGGCCTCATTGGAAATTGAGTAGTAGTATATTTAGATGATGTTACTATCTTCTCCAAAGACAAGAAGGATCATATATTCCCATTTGAGAAGATTATTCATGATCCGGATTATTTTCGGCATGAAATGAGAGCAGAGATATAATAAGGAAATGCACAGAGATATCGCGGATATTCAATAATATAACAGAAATGTATCAGAGATGCAACCATAAACACAGATATACAGTAATACACGATTTCTATTAATGAAAGAAATGTACAGAGACTGTAAAAATACAGAGTGAAAGACTCGCTAGAATGGTGGCAGCTTATCTCTGAGAAGAGATGTGACGGCTACTCGCATTCGCCAAAAGATGATTACAATGAGGCTCGGAAGGCCTTTTTACAATAGACAGGAATGCCAAAAGTCCTAGACATCCAAAAATCTAACCCTAGGAGATGAAGCGCCAAAAGTCATGTGGGCCCCGTTTGGGTAAGTTGGTGCATCAACTTCCCGGGGTCGTAACTTTTGCATACAATCTCCGTTTTAGGCGTGTGATAGCTCGTTGGAAAGGTATCGTCGAGGAGATTCATTTTGGGGGCTCAAGTATGCCTTTAGCTATCATTGAGAACCTCGATATCGAAAAAACTTCATTT
>JASDQU010306104.1:185750-195916 GCA_032191745.1 Picea mariana | reverse complement strand
AGTCCTAGACATCCAAAAACCTAACCCTAGGAGATGAAGCGCCAAAAGTCATGTGGGCCCCGTTTGGGTAAGTTGGTGCATCAACTTCCCGGGGTCGTAACTTTTGCATACGATCTCCGTTTTAGGCGTGTGATAGCTCGTTGGAAAGGTATCGTCGAGGATATTCATTTTGGGGGCTCAAGTATGCCTTCGGCTATTATTGAGAACCTCTATCTCGAAAAAACTTCATTTAGGCCCTCAAAATGGCCCCGGAAGTGAAAACCTGCTAAAAATAGATTGCCAAAATGGCCAGAAAACTGTTTTGAGCCATTTGGAAAAGGTGGGTGGCCCCCGATATCCACCTGGATCAATTCAATAGGTGTAGGTGATATGACATATCCCTCAATCCAAAAACCTAGATTTTAGTCGAGGGTTCATTCTATATACTTTCTCTTGAGACATTGCATTCACGGCTGTTCTAAATCAGAAGAACCAAGAAGGAGACAAATTTCCTGTAGTTTTTATGAGTTCAAGTTTACAAGGAGCATAATTGAATTATCTAGAAGTGGGAAAACATGCCTATGTTGTATTTAAGGTTGTAAAACACTTCAGGACCTACTTGATTAAATTAAATACTAAGGTCATTGTCCCTTATCCCACTGTAAGAAATATCTTGGTGCAAAAGGATCTGGGAGAGAAAAGAGATAACTTGATAACAACCTTACAAGATTACGACAGAGAGATCAAACTTGAAAAAATTGTCAAGGGGGAGGGGTTATGCAAGATAGTTGTTGAATCAGCTAGCGATGACGTATAGGAAGATGCATTGTACCAAGACCAAGACCTTTTCGAAAGATCATTTTTCTACATTCCTATTAATTTTGATCAATAATACTATGAAATGAAATATTATTTAACCCATGGGTCAACTCCACATTATCTGGAACCAAAAAAGAAGAGATCATACTCAATTCAGCTCAATATTAATGCATTCAAGGGACATTATGCATAAATAATTATGATGGTGTTTTCCTAAGATGTCTGGAGAAGAAACATGTAGACAAGGTTTTATTTGAACTTCATGATGCCCAACTGGTGGTAATTTTAGAGGTGACACTATTTCTCACAAGATTCTCAGAGCTGGCTATTACTGGCCTACTTTGTTCAAGGACTCTCACGCATATACAAGAAAGTGTCAGGAATATCAAAGGTCAGCTGGAAAGAAAAGAAATATGCATTCCCCTTGCAACCTTTTATTATAAAACAACATTTTCAACAATGGGGGTTGGACATGATTGGGGAAATTAATCCTAACTCTTATCTTCTACACAAATGCATTCTGACTAATACTGATTATTTCACTAGATGGACTGAAGCTATCCCCTTGAAGACAATTAATGAAAATAAGGTGATATCCTTCCTTGAATCTTGTATTATTACTAGGTTTGGTGTTCCCGAGTCTTTGGTTTTTGATAATTCCAAGTACTTTTCTTCTCTCAGATTAACTAGGTATGCTCTTGAACGAAACATTAAAGTTAAATATGTAGCAAATTATTATCCACAAAGGAATGGACTAGTTGAGTCAACCAATACAAACTTGATCAAAATCCTCAAAATAACTGTCAATGACCATCAAAGGAACTGGCATCTGGCCCTCTCGAATGCCTTATGGGCAGACAAAATAATACCCAAGTCCTATATTGGTAATTCTCCTTTCTTTTTAGTCTATCGACAAGAAGCAACATTGCCTACCCATACTTTTCTTCCCTCCTTCCTTGGTCCCAGAAGGAAATAGGTCTTGCTCCATGAGGTAATGAGTCGAGGTATCATGGTAAGTGTCACTCTAATAGTTAAATCATTTAAACATGTTGCAAAGAATCTTTCTTGATTACATAATGTTTTCTTGGAATTTATACTCTTTACTTTATTTAACCCTGGTGGGTTTCATGTTATCCTAGTAAGTTGGTCACCCTTGGGAATAGGGTGCTACTAGGGGTTCCTTGAAGAGTCATCATCCATTCCTGATCATACTTATCACCTTTCATACTTCTTTCCTTCCATATCCTTATATTTTGTGATTTTTCAGGTGTATTGACCCAAGAAGGGATTGTACCTCATTTCATGGAAAGAAGGGGCTAAAGGCCCAGAGGGGAAAGTAGCTGGAAAAAGATAAAATCCAAACATAAAAACTTCGAGATGCTCTCCCAAGAGGTCTTGAGAAACAATGAACTTTTAACTCTTAAAAGCATAAGACCTGCAAAATCATACTTTCACATTTATAGATGTCTCGCTTGTTGAGGGATCTACACGAGTGTGTTACAAAATAGATTATACCCCCATGGCACTATGTGTACCTCTCCCTTCAAGTGACTCTATGGTACTTCTCCCCAAGCTAATCGATAAATTATTGGGAGTACCCAACGTTTGGACCTTAATTAATTAATTAATGGCAATAAATGGGCTTGGAAAAATGTTGCATCGCAGACGAAGGGAATCTCACCCTCTACAAAGGCACCCATAAATGAGACAATACATAACCTTGTATGTCATGAGTCTCATGCCCAGAAGTTCACCCTCTCCACTTCACATGCACACATGGCTTAGATGGGTTTCTTTCGGTAAACACTTTGGACTTGGGGAATGATTGACCCAATAGTAAGTCTTGAGACCCATCCCACACCTAAATTTGACAAATTGCATAACGTCCTTGAGTATTTGTTTAGTTTGAAAAGGGGGGTTTGATGCACATGCTCGAGTGGTTTGATTATTAGATGTGGCTTACTTGTCATGATACTTTTGACTCATGGACCCCTGGAGGGCATATCTATTTTCATTTGCAGGACCTTGCTTGATGGATTGGCATTCATGAGGAGATGATTAGCTCAGACCTTCATGAGGGCTTGAAGCCCAAGGATGGATGCAGAGACCCCATTCCTGGGGCAAGATCGTGATGACCAATTTTCACAGTGAAGGAAGAAGACATTTCCTTTGGAGGCACTTTGGCAAGCCTATACAATGAGTTACCAATATTTCTCACCTAGACGTTAGCCCTTGGAGGCTTTGGATGTCACCCCGGTATCCCATGATATCACCCAGAGCTAGGGTTTGACACCTGGAGATGCTAGACCATAGTTTTGACACGTGTGGCATGGAAACAAGCCTTTGGAGGCCCAACGTTCCACTAGATGACCTCAATGTCTCCTTAAGGAGGCCTAACATCACCCTAGGAAGGATGACGTCATCCTCTTTAGGGTTATTTTTTGGAAAATTGATTTTAATTTTAATTTTTTATGAGAAAATTGACATGTAAGCTCAATTTTATGAAAAGACAACTTTTAGGTAAATGAGGTTAGGATTTCCCATATAAATATGGCTAACCTCATTTCATTTTGATTATAACTCATCCCACTTGAGTGGAGGACTGAAATGTTCTCCCCTTTGAGGCTACTTGGCTGAAATAACTAGTGCACATCTTCTTGGAGAGGCTTCTTGTGGTGTATCTTGGCTATTTTCATGGTGGAAAGTCTTCAACTAGGGTTTTTCTTGATTATTCTTGGTGAAGTAGAAAATCTGCAATTTTGTTCATGTAATAAATGCTTGTGGTAAATTTTACTTATTTCATGTTAAAGATTATGAAATTACTTGCTTAAACCCTAGGAGAGAAACATAAGGTGTTTCTTTCTCTCTCTAGCCTTTATGCTTGTTAAGATTGTCAATAATACCTTGCCTAGGATAGGCTACTAAATCCCTAAAGTGCTAGCACTTTAGTAGCTTCATCCTAGTTGCTTGTTGCATAATATATTTTCAATAGTCTAAGGAGGAAAGATTCATTAGGGCCTAAAAGTGCTTATTCTCTAGTTATTTTTTCTTCAAGACTTGGATGCTTTGGGCCTTGAAGTGCCAACACCTTTAGCATTCATTTAGTTTCCTTTGACAAGCATTATCATTGTTACTTTCTCCAAGTTGTATTGTTTTTTTTCTTGACTCTTTATGCCCAAAGAAGGCACTTGTCTACTTTCTCGTGTGAATGATTGATCAAACAAACACTTAAACTCTATTCTTTGAAGTTATTACTAACCTTTGCTAACTCTGGCTTTGACTAATCCACTAGCTAACTTGTTGTTGTTGCAAATCACTACTACAACCATGCTAATTCATGCTAATTTGTTGCATACATTAACCTAACTCACATCTAACTTACTTAGAAATAGCTTGTGATAATTGTTAAATAATCTACTTGCTAAATGCTAAGTTTTCATTGTCTTTTCTAGCAATTATGAGCACTAATTCTTGTGGTTGTTACAATTTACTTTTGGCTGTTATAAATTGACATCTAACGGTAATTTTGCTTCAGTCATCATATAATTGCATTATTTATCGTCTTTGGAGGCTTTACTATCATTTTTGTACATGAAATTGCCATATATATGCTACGTTGTTCTTGTTCTGAGCAGGTACACAAATCACACTTCTTTGCCTCAAATTTCTCAGACGTAGACTTTGTTGACTTTGGTGACCAGTGAGAGGGGGGTATTTCTTAACAAAATCTTAATCTACCCAGCCCTTTAGGCCACCGGGGACAACTCCCTTGGGGTAGACTTTCTTCTACTCCTAAAAGTGGGGATTTCCAATTGAGGTGACAGTGATAAGATATCCTGATTGTTACGCCAATCTCCTTTACTTGTCTTGGGCTTTGGACAAGTATAGATTGTGCGATAACAATCACCATTTTGTCTCTTTTTGTACAAATAAGAAGGAAGACAATTAAAAAACCAATTTATTTAATTTGATTTTTAGATGCATTGCATGTTGATCATTAGTAAGTGAAAACAAAACCAACATAACAATAACCATTTTGTTGATTTTTGTACAAATAAAAAGAAAGACAATTAAAAAACCAATTTATTCAATTTGATTTTTAGATGCATTGCATGTTGATCATTAGTAAGTGAAAACAAAACCAACAATTGGGCTTGAATGGTTAAGATTATGATGAATTATAAGATCACTGACAAAATTTGATAAAACAACATGACTCATTTCAAAGCATTAATTTAATGGTTTAGTGGAAATAAAACACAAGTAATAATTAAAATGGTGTAAGTTATAAAACCAAGGTGTTCAATCTAATTATCTAAAAACATATTTAGACGAAAGAATTGAAATGTAAATGATGGATATAACCTTGTTGGTCATTGTTGGAATTAATTTACTATTTTTTTTTACTTCCAACTAGCGACACTCACTATTTTGATGCACACTTCACAATTAATACATGATCATAATCTAGTCTATCTTGGAGGATGCACACCAACCATGGATATATTTGTACTCAATCTTTAGCTATCCTATTATGTTGAACCAACCATGCATATATTTGTACTCAATCTTTAGCTATCCTATTACATTGAATTATCCTTATGAAGAGTTGTGAAGAGAAGTATAGATAGATCAAGAAACAAAAAGTGTTTAGTTATGAATAGATTTTTTTTTGTGATGCGTATATTTTACCAAATAAAAATTAATTTACATTTGGGAATATTTATAATAAAAACCATAATAATAAAATAAAAAATACAATAATACAATAAACCAAGATAGATGCATCCTAACCCTAATCTATCATGCATTGATGAGTTTGTCTCAACATTTTTTTATCCCTCTCCATGTTTAACTGATGAGTTTGTGCCTCGACATTTTTTTGATCTCTCTAAAAAGTTTATAATTTCTTCAAAAACAATTTTACCAAATGGATTATGAGCTATTAAATTTTGAACAATTACCCTCTGGAAGGAACACTTAATTCTCTCTTCACTACCTTGTGACACTATTCATTTGTCCAAAGGTTTATTAAAAATATTTGAAGTCTGCTCTTTAGTTGTGAAACTATTCATTTATCCAAAAGTTTATAATTTCTTCAAAAACAATTTTACCAAATGGATTATGAACTATTAAATTTTGAACAATTACCCTCTGGAAGGAACACTCGTGGAATCAATAAACAAGAGACCTCCATTGAATTTGAGGCTTTAAAGTACAAAGGTACAAACTTTAAAGTAAATCCCGAATCCCAATAGTTAAGACTTTGTTAACAATTCCCATGTCTGTGGCCACCATGCAAAGGGAATCAAAGTATGGAGGGAAAAGCTTTATAAACTCCAACTTTTTGGGTAGAGGTTGAAAAGAAAACAAATGTTTGAATTAAAACTTTTATTTTAATAGCAGGTTAAACACGTGTGTAAACAAATTATATACACAAATAAATGTCAATTACAAACTTAGATCTCTGTAATTTTCATACAAGAAACTTTGACATCTCTTAAAATGGTTAAAGTGCTCTATTATCTGCCCAAAAAATGGAGTTTGACAAAACTACTACAAAAAACAAGTTTTATTTGTTATAGTAAACAAGAGCACATTGTGAATTGTGAATATTTAATCCATTCATTGCACTTGATAAGAAGTGATCACACAAATTTTATGTCTCTAGTATCATGTATGCAATGACATGCTCATTTCCTGCATTGATCTTTACTCTGCACATGAAATGTCATGATCCAACACATGAATATTAACTTTTTCTTATTATCAAGAATATTAAAACAAGATTGAAAATGGAAGGAACACTCCTTGAATCAATAAACAAGAGACCTACATTAAATTTGAGGCTTTCAACTAAAATGTTGATAAGCAACGATTGCATAGCCAACCAACCATATAAGTTACAAAGGTACAAACTTTAAAGAAATCCCAATAGTTAAGAATTTATTAACAATTCCCATGTCTATGGCCACCATGGCCACCATGCAAAGGGAATCAAAGTATGGAGGGCAAAGCTTTATAAATTCCAATTTTTTGGGTAGAGGTTGAAAAGAAAGCCAATGTTTGAATTAAAACATTTATTTTAATAACGGGCTAAAAACATATGTAAACAATTATATACACAAATAGATGTCAATTACAAACTTAGATCTCTGAAATTTTCATACAAGAAACTTTGACATCTCTTAAAATTGTTGTGCTCTATTATTTGCCCAAGAAATGAAGTTTGATAAAAACTCTACAAAAAGCAAGTTTTATTTGTTACAATAAATAAGAGCACATTGTGAATATTTAATCCATTCATTGCAGTTGATAAAAAGTGATCACATAAATTTGATGTCTCTAAATTGTGAATATTTAATCCATTCATTGCACTTGATAAGAAGTGATCATACAAATTTGATGTCTCTACTATCGTGTATGCAATGATGTGCTCATTCCATTAACTTTTTCTTATTATCAAGAATATCAAAAGAAGATTGAAATTGAAATTTTATCTAAAATGAAGATAAATATATACTTACATTTGCTTACAATATTGACTTTTTCTCATTATCAAGAATATTAAAAAAATTGAAATCTAAATTTATGAGATGTTTTTTTTCTTGCCATTCAAAATAAAGATAAAGATACAATTACATTTATTTTTTATTTTTAAATAAAAATAAAAATACAATTACATTTACTTTTTTATTTTTGATTAATTTAAAATTTGTTATATAAATAAATAAACATACAATTACATTTAATTTGTATTTTAATTTGTTATATAAATCGAATTGAAAAATAAATATCCACACTTCACGAGCTTCACATATTGAAAAATAAATTTCCAACCTTCACAAGCTTGAGACCATCTTTTTATATAGATAATCAATCCTCGGGCTCACAAACTTCCTAAAACTTTTATCAAAATACAAAACACACGATCCCCAAAATCTACTCCAACCCATTTAATAATCTTGATATAAATATGTTATAACATAAAAGGAAACTTTTTCAAATATGATGATGTGACCATATGGTGATTTCAAATCTTTACCAAAGTCTGAATCTCTGCAGCGAAACCTTGGTAATGAGAAGATCCTCTTCCAACCTTTTGGAAACCTTTTCACTGCATGATATAAAATTATGTTGCTGCAAAACAGTTCATAAAAAATCAATCATTACTGATTAATCCAAAATTTGTTTTTAGCATGTAAATGACAGAAATATCAAAATTTTTGTTTTTATCATGTAAATGACAGACAAAAATATCAAAAAGAATTCATAGATGTAGATATTACATATAAGCACGTATAGAAAAGTTCAATAAAAATCAATCATTACTGATTAATCCAAATTTTTTTTTATGTAAATGACAAAAATATTAACAAGAATTCAAGAATTCATAGATGTGGATATTACATATAAGCACCTATAGAAAAGTTGAAATCAATGCTGCAACTAAAATAAAGAAAGTGTAGAAACATGCAAAGAATCCAAGGGAGAATAGAATCAACAATGGCCATATTAGTCTGAACTTTGAAGTAATATCCAACACCATTCAATGTTGAAGAAATGACAATCCAAACCATAATCATACATTCGTCTGTTTTTTCAACATAGAAATCCTAGAGAGGCAAGATAAACTCTTCAGGTTCCACAAATGGTTCATCCATGGTTCTTGTCATGCCAATAAATATGCCAATTCTCTAACAACACAAATGACAGTCAAAGACATCTTGAATGCCTTTTCAAAGCTATGTAGAAAAAACATTGTACCTAAATATTTAAAACAAGAAATCATCTCCCAGATTTCTATCCATTCAAACAGATGACCACAAATCTGTGTTGCTGCAGCCTTGGGGACAGGTACATTTTTATATAAATCATAGAACCAGAACCCATTCAGAGCAGAAGTAATAGAGATTAAGAACAGTTGGATGCATCCAAGAACAGTATAGCTAGCAGAATATTGGAGAGGATTGAAAAGATATAAGCCAGGACAACAACCAAGACTCAAATAATCTTAATAACCGCAGGTAATATGTAATCACCTTTTTCAGTTCAACTAGAAGCCAAGCTTAATTGAACTTGAAAAATTAGTACATCCTTGTAGTCAAGGATCACAGAAGAAGACTGCACAATTCTGCCAGCAGAGATCTCATCGCTAGCAAAGACACCCCTTGGGACACATACTCTTAAAACATCATTCTGTCATTTTGTTAGAACCCGGAGAATTTCTGAGGCCCATTAAAATAACCTCAGACAACAATTTTCTCTCTTTGATCTTCAGATCCCATACTGTAAACTTGAGACAGTTTGGCATTTGTGCTGCCTGCTTTATTTTCAGAGAGCAACTCCAATCCATCCAGAGCATTGTGGCACTTTTGCAATAGTTTTCATAATCATGACATTCGGAGGTATTAAACTCTGAATTATACCAGCCCTCTTTGAACTTTGGAATGCAGTCATGTGGGTTAATTGAAGATGAACAAGTTCGATATGCTTGAGAGAATTGTCAAACTCTCTATTTATGTTTTTTTAGAGTGAAGCTTTTGTGAGTCAGAGGATCGACTAAAGTATAATCAATCTTAGATGCCAATGAAAGGGAGAACATATCCTATTAATAGACTAAAGGCCATTTCAATGCTCACAAAATAAGTTTTTAACAGTGACGGAGTGTGTCAAAAGGAATCTGTTAACCAAAAATATGCACTTTTTAACTAGTTACTGCAATTTGATCAATTTCAAATATTTAAAATAGTTTATTTGGAAATACAGGGTCTATGCCAACAAGTCTTGAGAATTCCCAATACACAACTTTACCATTTTAGATGATGCAACAGAAAGATTCTGTAATTTTCCCAGACAGATTTGCTTGGAACATTGAGGTTTTTACATGTTTTTCTGGTTGTGGTATTTTGTCAAACACTTTGTAGATTTGTATTTTAGAGTTGCGCTAGGGTTTATTGGGATAGTTTTAATGATGTTTGCAGCAAGTAAAAGATAGCAATGTATCCAATAACATATACACAACAAGATACAGTAGAAACAACTCAAGAAAATGCCACAAATATCTCAGATCTGATTTTATTTATCATAATATAGCTGACATCATACAAAATGGAGCAGATCTGGAATACATGTAGAAGAATGATGTGTGTGGCTGGTAGTGCCTCCAAAATACAGTAGAATGGTGGAGATATGTGTGATGTCCCGTCCCCAAGAGTAGGCCAGTCGGGAGTGACTTAGTAGTCTATATGTTCCCGTAGACTATAGTCAGGCACAAACAGGGAACAAGATGGAGAAATAAGGAGGAATTAATGGCTAAACGATGAATTAAGCCAAAATACTTAGGAAAAGTCACTTAAGCCTAAGTC
>JASDQU010306104.1:149725-180516 GCA_032191745.1 Picea mariana | reverse complement strand
TGTAATACATTTGTTATGCTACATGCAACTATGAGAACTTACATGCAACAATAATAACTGACATGCAAACACTTTAAACAAGACAATCTACATCAAACCCTAAAACGCATCCAGAAACCCCCAGTGTATCAGATTTGCAGTGAATATCTTGATCATCCGGATCAGGGATATTTCAATATGAACTCTCAAGAGTCCCCAACGCTGAATACAGAAGATATCCAAGAGTCCTCGATGTATATGTTGCCCTCTTCTAGCAAAGTGGACCCTTTCTGGCTGTAGGAACCCAAGGAAACTCAGTCGCCTTGAAGATGACCACCAAATCACTGAAACCCTCTTCCAGAATGTAGATCAGGTAATGGGAAACTCCCCTGGTGAATATCCTAACTGTTGGGTGAGATCTCACCCTACAAAACACTAGATTGAAGATGAAGAATGCGCCCTCCTGAAGAGAAATGCTCCCCACTGGAGAATAGAGTGGATCTGTATGAGAATACCCTCGTATACTGATGCAAAAAGGCGCTGGGGTGATGACAATCAATCCGGGAGTAAGATATAATGCGGATCTAGCTTTCCCAATCCAAATCAAATCTCTCTCCCTCAAGTGATGTGCCCAACCTACAGAAAACCTCCAACAATGCACCCTGCCTCCACAGACTACCACTAAATGGACTAGAACTTGAGCTAGAATGGTGAGGGAGGAATCTTTCACCTCCTTAGCCAAGCTTGGATCAGGGAAGGTGGAATATTTCACCACCGAGCTGATCTCTAGGGTTTGTTCAGTCAAAACCCTCAAAACCCCCAAATATCACGGGCTCTCTAGCAAGAAGCTAGACATCAAAAGGATAATCGACATAATGAGAGAATAGAGGATCCTATCTCTCTTTTATCCCCCCTGTTCACCTTTTCTAAGTGACTTTTGCTTTATTTTTATTATTCCTTAATTAAATCAGTTTATTAATTAATTATTTTTTGCCTCTAAAAAGTGATTTATTCGTCCCTATGGCTTCTCTATCCACTGAAAGTCACCTCTCATCATGTGCTCTTCCTCCCGATTCCGATGAGCTATTACACTAAGAGGTTTCTCCAAGTATTATGCCCAAAATGACCTTCTTAGTGAAATTAATTAAAATATGACCCATAATAACTCAAAATTATGGAAATTGTCGGAATGCAACAGAACCAAAGCCAAGTTGTCCAGAATGGATCCTGATGATGAAATATGATGAACGATGCAAATCGGGCCCAATAAAACCCCTCAATAACTCCTGAACTCATTGTCACCCCCATCTGGCTACTCTGGTAGGCATAACACTCTGTAACATAATAATATCCAAAAATGGGGACATTACAGTCCTCCCTGCTAGAATATTGCTTGTCCTCAAGCAATAACTGAATCAATCAATATGTGATACCAGGATCCGATATCCACCTTTGTGACTTGTAGTAAGCTCCCCTCAAGACATGGCCCCTCCAAGCACTCACCATACATGATACCCAAATGATCCTGATGAGTAGAATGATCATGTGCACTCGATCCTCAGTCAACTCCCCAAGAAACCACTCTACTCGGATCTCAACCCCATGAAACTATGGACTACCAAGAACTCCAATCCTTGGATCCCATATCAAGATGCGAACTGCAGTGCCTTGTGAAGTATAGTCCTATAAGATACCATCACCATGAATCTCCTGAAGACCCCCAACCAACGGAACAAGTAAATACAATATTCATCCATCAAGGAGTCTCTTACCTAAACCCATCTCCCAACTATCATATCTGGTAGAATCCAGACCCCTTGCTAACCAAGAAGATGATCTGCTGATATATCTGATCCACAACCAAGGAGATCCATCCTACCACAAAGCATACCCATCTCGACTTGCTCTCAAATTCCCCCAACAATGGAAAGAATCAATCATGCAAGTATTTGAAACCCTCATGCGCTCTAGAAGAGCACCAAATCCTGCATCACATAGCTTTGAAGGTCTCATACCAAATACCTCGATGCCCACAAAACTATAAACCTCTAGTTGAAGTATGTTGATAGTCATGATGTCTTGTCCATAATCACTAAACTCGGCCTCCCTTTCAATCCACACTACTACCTGTGGAGTCCCATGCTTCCACAATAACCCTATGATGTCAACCCTACTATATACCTCTAGTGCCCCAAGGTCGAGAGAAACTAGCATACTCTCCCAACTCAGGACTGAAACAAGGGTAGCTATAGAGTCATGCCCTGACTCATGATGCTGACATACCAAACATGCCTCCATGTGTCTCATGACTTCATCATTGAGATCCCCCAAGGAGAATCTCTCTTTGTCCTACTGATGAGTCCTGAAATGGCCAAGTTATCCAACCATAGATACATCATGTACGGTTCTCAAGATCCTTGATGCTACTTGTTGCGACCATACCTCCTGCAAACTGACCTCATCAGAAGCATCTATCCATATCTACTCCCAGTCCTCATCTTGTTGAGACTATGGCCTTGTATCCACCTCTAGAACATACTCTATCCCACGGCTAAGGATGCTCTCCATCACTCCCCGAGCCATATATGACTGTCTCAGATGAACCTTCCCTATCCTACTGTCTACGATGAAAGTATCGGGGAAGGCTAACAGAAATAACTGCAACTGTATGTAGGACTGGGAAGTATCATAGGATTTGGACTTGACCAAAAGCTCATCCACTGGCACCCATGGTGAATAATCACCTGTACTCATCACTAAACTCCAACCATCGGGTACAACAGTAACTAACTCCATAAACTGTTGGTCAATCACTCTCCCTCCATCATCACTCATATCATTGATGCTACTGTGAAGGTGATCTCCTAGAGGCTAGAACTATGTATTGTTGCAAGGGAGAGGAATCTCCATGCTCTACTAAGAATGTCTCCTCTCTGCAATCCAATGTGTCCCCCTGAATCCCACTGTAAACATCTGCATGCTCCTATGTGTTAAATTATGAGTTTGATTAAGTACTTCTTTAAATTCTGACTACACTTTGAACTTAGCTTAACATAATCCATAAACCAGAACAACAATAATCATAAGAATTTACCAGCATGCAAGATCACAACACATGTACCCTGGGGAAACACTATACAGGGAGAAAAACCCCAACAAACAATTTCCTTTTAATGCATTAATAATGTATGATCACTTACAAATATTCCACCATGAAATTCTGCTCTGATCAAGCTTGCCAATAAGACGTGTTGCCGCCTTATATACACCTGGCAGATGTGGAAGAAATCTTCAATCCATTCGATGTGTCCTTGGGGGCAAGTGAGAGTTAAGGTGTTGTCACCTAATCATCAATTCCTCCGTCTAGGCCAACTCCTAGCGAAGCCAAGGGGGGTAGTCCCTAACAAAAATACTAAGGCTTGAACTAATCTAAGTACAAGAAATGAATCTAGGAGTTTATTCTTTCATTAACCAACATAAAGCAAAAATACACAGATCAATTATTCACCACGATATATATCAAACATACACTTGCATAAAAGGATACTTAAGACACAATTGTTAGATGCAAGTGAATTCAAATTTGCTTCCAAGTAAATGACTGAAAAAAATGTGAATCATATGGCTTTGCAAAATGTGTAAATGAGACCAGTGCCTTAAAGGTATCGTGGTCAAAGTAGATCGTGTATTTTATTAAGGTAAATTGTTAGTAGGTTAATGAGATAAATTTTATTGCATGAAAGTAAATGTTTGACTAAAATGGATTTGTCCCTTTAGAAAAGGTCTCTAAAGTGGAGGTTGAGCAATGCCAAAGATCCAACAGGGAGGTCCCTCTGATTTTACACACAAGCTCAAGAAAATGTGGGGGGATCCGACAGGGAGAACCTAGATCTCAAAGTTTTCTCCTGATAACCTCACAGACTCTCTTACGTTTCCACTAAAGAGAAATTCTCTTTAGGATTTCCCTAATTAGTCTATCACCACTGACTAGCTCAGCGTGTATGAAACTTACTCCCAGCAGATCGAGACTAGCTCGCAACTGGAAGGGTCAGGAACCGCATTGGGAGTTGAGGGGAGTTGTTTATTTTAAACAAATAAGAAAAATACTGAAATTGAAATGTTTTGTAATTAATAGAGTCTTCACTGACCAGCCTCTTTGGAGGAGCTGAGGAGACGGTTTATTATTAAATCAAAAATTGCAAAAAACTTGAAGCTAACTAGCAACTAGTATTCTACTTTGCGAAAATGAAACCTAATCTAAATTTGTGATTTATTTTAACCTTTAGATCTGCTTGTGATTTCATTATAGCAATTAAATCAAAGAAACAAAACTTGAAGCAAACTAGGCCAAAGATCCAAAAAACACACAACACACCCCCCCTCGGGGGGAAAAGCAAAGTGAGGCCTCCTTTGGCTCACTGATTTTATTCTCTCGGTTACAATTGTTCTTTTTAAGAGTCTTTGAATCTCTTAAAATGAGATGTGAACCCTTATATATGGATCAAAATGAAAGAAAAGCTTTTTTACAATGTTTCTTGACAATACAGGGTTACTTGAGGGGTCTTGATGTTGATACTGAGAGCAGGGTGAATCAGTATCAAGTACAATTTAAAACCTTTTTCAACTTATACTTAAATCATTCAACTATATCCAATGAACAATGAACAATAGTATAAGAGTTACACCAATACACCATGCACAATATATGAGAAATAATCAATAGTTATTGTTCAAGGGAAGTAATGACTTCCAAAGGTAGCCACAGCTTCCAAATGTAAAGGGAGGGATAAACCTCCAAGAGGAAGATACAATCCTCCAATATCAAGAGATAGTTGAACTCTCCATCCTTGCCCCTTCCTTCCACCCAAGAATATATGAGAGATAATAAAACTTTACATTAAATCATCACCATCAACCAATCATCACATAGAACCTGATAATGCTTCCTGAGACTTCTTCAATTCTTGGAGCACTCTGATCCTGTATATAATATTATTCAATGTATTCTCCTCCTCCAAGTTTCACTCCTTGAATCCTCCCCAAAAAGAGGTTATAGAAAGAATGGTAGACTTTATTCAATTCTGGTCTATTCAAAAGACCCAACTTGTACAGCATGCCCCGCGCTCAATATTTAACATCCAATTCTGAAACTCACACACAAGAAACTACAGTCTGTACTCTTTCCAATGGAAGTGGTCCCACTTAATTTTGATTCTGTATGAAGAAGTTATGAATGTTTTACCCGGAACACCTGTTTATTGACTAGCTTCAAGACTGGTCACAAACCCTATCTTCCACAGAGTGTATCTCCGTAATTATAGTGAATCAAGAGCTGAAATTTTTACCAGAGGTACCTTGATATGTCTTCTCAATACCATAGCGATTTCACCATCTGAATCGTTCTAGAAAAAAAGTTATAGCAAAAATGGTAAGATGACCTGAAAATAACATACCTTAGAACACATCACCAAAAGACTTTATCCTCCCTTGAAATTCGGCCTTCTTTACTTCTGATTTCCTCTTAAATTCAACTTGTATCAAATGAATGTATAATGATTTTTATTTATACCATTTATGTCACTTCCTTTTAACATTAGGGCCGACCTGACACTTTCTTATTTTGTAATTTTTTTCTTTAATTATCTTCAGGGCCTACATGTACTTCCTTCTTCAATTCACTTTGTCATCTTCAAAAATTCATTTCTCCTCAACCATTAGGATCCACGTGGCGTGCCACATACCACTGGAAACAACATGATGTATACTATCCATCCATGGGTGTTGTATCTGCATGTGCATTTTCCTTCATGTCCAAATACCTTCATCAATCTTGTGGTCCAAAACCCATGACTAGGGTTGACATCAATGACAACAACCAATCTTCCAACACTTGAAAGCTTCAAATCTTCAAGATTTGGACCGAGTATCCCTTTATCCTTGCATAGACCTACACAAAACAGCAAGCAAACAAGATGCAAATATGCCTCAAAACACTTTAAAGGTGTCTTGAGGTGTTAGTAGTAAAAGCCCAAATTTATCCTCAGTGAATTTATTAAAATTTGCAAGAAAGGAACCAAAGAATCAAGCTAGAAATCTTGCTTCCTTGGGATCTTTTGCTGTTGTTTTAAGACAGCAAACTAAGAGTGCTAAATTGCCTAATATTTAATTGAAGTACTATGGAAAAGAAACTACTTTTATCCTTTAAGAATTTAGAAGGAAAATTTCATAAAACTAGCATTTTCTAGTTTAGATGCTATGCTTCAAATTGAAACCTTTAGATGCAAAATGAATCTAGCTTTCTTCTATGTGCAAGACTGAAATACGATATATTTAACTTTAGATCAGATTCAAATCACTTGCATATATGATCTTAAGGTAACCAAAGAAATGGTTTATATTGAGAAAGAGAAAGAGGAAGATCTTCAAAGCCTTGAAACCTTGGGCAATGTTGGGTCTTCTTGATGAATCAAAGAGGGTCTCTTTGTCTTTCTTGAAAGCTTGAAGGAGAAGAGAGTGCAGCAATGTCTTTCCTCCTCTTCAAGTTATGATATCCTGCACACTTAGATATTTCTTGCCAAGAACTATTAGTAGAATAGTGTTACTTACATAAAAAATCTTAAGAAAGCATAAACATTAACCAAAATGAGTATGCAACATAAAATATTGATATACAAGAAACAACAAGATTATAAAGCAACCTAGCTCTTCTAATCTTACCCTTCTTGGAGACAACTCCACTTGAAGGCTACAATCTAACAATTAAGAAAGAAAAACAAAGCACATTACCTCACAAATTAGCACACCATTGACAAATGAGATCCACACATGAAGCTTGATCACCAAAAATTAGCCTCCAAAGCCTTTTATTCCAAAAATATTGATAGTACAAATGATATTACAATGACACAAATCCCCAAGATCTAACTAGCATGTACAATGGGTGGAGTGTTTTATTTATAGGAAGAGGTGTGCACTTCCCAAGGCAAATCCGTGTGACACTTGTGAGGGGCGCACTTGTTGATTTGGGACAAGTGGAAGAGTGGGTGGGACGAGTTGTATCTCTCCCCACATGCCAAGTAGCATGGAGCTGCCACTTGTTAAAGTTTGGTGAAGGAGAAGGGCGAGTCACATATAGGAGGAAGATCTTCTTTGGAGAATGCGCCACCTCAAGGGAGAGGTGTGCACCTCCTCTTTGAGCACATGTTTAAATCCAACATACATATCTTCTCTTCACTCTTTGAACAATAATAGTTAACCTCTTGCTGCTACCTTACCTTTTGGGGATTTATTTCATCTCAAACATGTCCCCACATGTTTCCCCAAATTTGACTTTTGCTGATTTTATTTGATTTTTTTGGGTTTTTTGAGTAAAATTGATTTTTTAAGTGATTAAAATCACTAATTTTACTCAACCAAGTGGGTACTTAGGTAATATGGGTGCTCTAAGTCCAAAAATGAGCAACCCCAAGGCATATGAAGTCCCCTAGTACGACTTTTTTAACACAACTTTATTTTTTAATTAAAAATTCTCGTTTTGCGGAAAATTTTTAATTAACTGAAAAAATTAGAAAAACCTAAGGGGGACTTAGCACATTTCCATAAGACTCTAGGAGTATGTTTAGCATGGTAACATACATTATACATTATGCTTATATCCATGCTAAGGCCTAACCATGAGTATATACTCCATCTTTGGAGGAATTGAGTGAAAAAACTCATAAATTATAAATTGTCTAAAAACAACAAAATATAATTAATAAGTAAAAAAAACACTCCAGAGTAACAACTCATGCCTAAGTCGAAGGTGGCTAAGACCTTTTACAAGTTCATCATTCAACATCTCTTATTACATTTTTTTATGGAAATGTGAAAAAGTTGGTCTTATTAACCGGCTAAACTTTTGAACTCTGAAATTTGAACAATAATGTTCAATCATTGGCGGCTCGTTGGAAGTCCATTCTAGTGCAACTTTGATGGATAACAAGACGTTTCACGTGACTGTGTGACCTATATAATACTTAGAGACTTTGTTGATAAATACCTCTGATATATACCAGCACTGTGGAAGAGGTTTTGCACAGCCTAGGCGCTACTTTGCAGCCTATTTTTGGACTGATATACACCAGCCTTGTTGGTGTATTTTGCTGCCCTCAAACATAAGGATTTTCTTCCTTCTAACATTGATATTTAAGCTGCCTGCTAACATTGTTATGCGTTGTCTGCTAACTCTGATATGCATTGTCTGCTAACTGATATACGTGTAGCCAGCTAGCTCTGTCTCCCTCACACTACATAACACCCTTGTTGCTCACCCACATGCTCCAAAACCTTGTATATAGAATGTGGGTTGACCTCTTTATATAAAGGCATGGAGAGGTGAAGGAAGGAGGCTCAAATTAGAAGGTTGAATGCATGCTTTCATAACTCGACTTTATACTTCAGAAAATAGACCTTGGACATGAGTTCAAAATTAGAACTTGAATTTACACTTCAGTTACAATTCACCCTTGACTTGATAATGCATGTCATGCCAAAATGACAAGTGACTCGACCTTGACTGGACATGCATGCGAACTACTCAGCATGCACATGACATGCATGCATGCAATGCATGCAACTTGTCATGCATGTAACATGCAACTCAACATGCAACATGCATGCAACTTGTCATGCATATAACATGCAACTCAACATGCAACATGCAACAAACTTGACAACTTTGACTTTGACCTAGCATGCAACTTTGACTTTTACAACTAGACTCTTTACATGGCAATTCGAATTTCTTCAGGGTGGATTATGTCATATGTGCCAACACACTAAATCAATACATTTACATCATTTGCGATATCGGGAAGATTGTTTGTTTCTAGCTCATAGGAATTTTATGTTCAACCTAACTTTTGCTAGATGCCTTGACTTTTTCTCATGGCTCACAAGGCTTGAATAGGCTCACAGAGGTTGTACGTTCCCCATGAATTTTGCACTAGTTTGTCTATGCTCACAGAGGTTGTACGTTCTCCCTAACTTTTGCACTAGACTGTCTATGCTCACAAAGATTGTACGTTCCCCCTGACTTTTGCATTAGACTTACATCTTGACTCACAAGGTCATATAGCATCTCGTTCGTCATGACTTTTGGTTTGAATCACAGAGGTTGTACGTTCCCCTGGCTTTTTTCAATACCTCACAAGACTAGTTGATTCTCCAAATCTCCCTGGCTAGCCTCAGGGTGGCACATATGGCCTCTCATTGGAAAATGACTATCTATGCTGCCAAATTTAACACTGTGAACTATCTCTCATCATCATATGCCCCTGTATAGTCATGCAAGCTCCTATATCCTCTTGCATCATCATGTATCCAAGGTGTACTTCCAGATCAACCTCTACATGGATGTCAGCCAATCCTGGAACAGAAATGGAAGTGTCCTCGAAACTGCCCCTAGCTCTAGAATCCCCATGTGTATGTGTATGGACAACTGTCTCAGAACTACCCATGAATGGTGGTCCCTGTGACACCTAAACATCCTCTAGCATCTCCTTGTCATATCCCTCCATAACCATCAGTGATCTTGGGTATCCCTCACACACCTCCCTCATCTGGCACTCCTCTACCAAATCACTGACATCCTCTTGCGAAGTAACTGAAGTAATCATTAGACTCTCTGCTGAGGTAGATGTAGTAGAACCCTGACTAGTCTCCTCAAGGAGTTCCTCTAATATGGACCCTGATTCTGGAAGGGTTGTTTGTGCGCCTTCCAAGAATCCTCGCGTGCTCACCAACTCATGAGTGAGTCGGTCCACCTCAATATCCTTCTCCCTCAATTCCCTGTGATACATCTCGCCAACCTCCAATAGGTAATCTCTATCCATCAATAATTGTTGATAGTCGGCTCTCATCACAGTCACTCTCTCCTTGAGTGTATGGAAGTCATCAATGGAAAGGCCCCTATATGAACTATCATGTGCCATCGAGGCCCTCCAACAATATCCTGCCACCAAGGCGTGTGTATCATCAATGCATCTAGTGGTTGCCATGATCATGTCCTCACTGACTCTCAATTATCCTGTCAAGTGTCGTGACTCTTGATCACCATCCTACTGAGGTGCTACCTCATGACTCTCGCTGCTAGGGTCAACAATGGAATCCCCATCAACACACTCATCAAGAGATAAGGCACTGAACCATCTATTGTCCTCTGTGCTATTGAGTCCTCCTGTGTGCTCACTCTACTAATGTCTTTTGCACCTGGATCCCATACAGATGTGTCCAGACATGAGATATGGTCATCCCGACTAATAAGGAGTGCATCCTCATCACTATAGACCAGTCCTGGAAGTGAGTATCCCAACAAGTTGTTGGTCTCCACAACTTGATCTAACAATTGACTCCCCAAAAGAGGTGACTCTCTCTCCTCATACTGATAGGTATGTATATATTCAACTGGCTCCAAGCCATGCCTCTCCTCCTGGGCCTGTAGATCCATATGTACCTTTTCTTCAAAAGCTACACAAGGCTCCTCTACCACCTCCGGAATGCTATTGATATCCTCCTGTGTCATGTCTATCATAAATGTCCGAGAAGGTAAGGATTGTGTCACACTCAACTCCATGGGAGGAACAATATCCCCCATGCATGACCTCATACCAAGTGTTAACACATCTGAATCCTCACAAGTGTCACCACTATGCTAAAGTGTTGAGTCCTCAACACTGTCTGATAGGGACACTAAAGAACATGTGCTATCATCCTATCCATCCAACTGTCTATCAAATGTGCAAGAGTCATGAGACTGCTCTAATGAGGCATCTAAGGCCTCATCCTCATACTCATCCTCCTCATCACCATCATTGTCATAGTGCACCTCAATAATATGCACATTCCCCTTGCCCCTACATCTATCATCTAGATCCCAAGGCTCTTTGCAATGGTAGCAAAGTTCCTTTCCCTTTGTTTCTACTGATCCTTGAGGCTCTATACTCCTTATTTTCTTTTGATAAGTTTGTCAATTTTGAGACTTGCACTCATGAATTTCAACAAGTGTTTTCTCCAAATCATTCTCTAACTTCTTACGTTGTTCTAACATCTCTTCTTTTATTGCTGCAATTTCCTTCAAATTATGTTCTGACCTTCTTTTCAATTCTTGCAAAAGTTCCATCCTCCTAGACATTAGATTTACTCACAGGTTGGCAGAGGAATTCGCTTTGATACCACTGTAATGTTCCCAAACAGATTTGCTTGGAACATTGAGGTTTTTATGTGTTTTTCTGGTTGTGGTATTTTGTCAAACACTTTGCAGATTTGTTTTTTAGACTTGCACTAGGGTTTATTGAGATAGTTTTAATGATGTTTGCAGCAAGTAAAAGATAGAAATGTATCCAATAACATATACACAACAAGATACAGTAGAAGCAACTCAATAAAATGCCACAAATATCTCAGATCTGATTTTATTTATCATAATATAGCTGACCTCATAAAAAATGGAGCAGATTTGGAATACATGTAGAAGAATGATGTGTGTGGCTAGTAGTGCCTCCAAAATACAGTAGAATGGTAGAGATATGAACTCTCAAGAGTCCCCAATGCTGAATACAGAAGATATCCAAGAGCCCTCGCTGTATGTGTTGCCCTCTTCTAGCAAAGTGCGCCCTTTCTAGCTGTAGGAACCCAAGGAAACTTGGCCCCCTTGAAGATGACCACCAAATCACTGAAACCCTCTTCCAGAATGTAGATCGGGTGATGGGAAACTCCCCTGGTGAATCTCCTAACTATTGGGTGAGATCTCACCCTACAAAACACTAGATCCAAGATGAAGAATGCACCCTCCTGAAGAGAAATGTGCCCCACTAGAGAATAGAGTGGATATGTATGAGAATACCCCCGTATACTGATGCAAAAAGGCCCTGGGGTGATGACAATCAATCCGGGAATAAGATCTACTGCGAATCTAGCTTTCCCAAGCCAAATCGAATCTCTCTCCCTCAAGTGATGCACCCAACCTGCAGAAAACCTCCAACAATGTGCCCTGCCTCCACAGACTACCATTGAATGGAATAGAACTTGAGCTAAAATGGCGAGGGAGGAATCTTTCACCTCCTTGGCCAAGGTTGGATTAGAAAAGGTGGAATCTTTCACCACCGAGCTGATCTCTAGGGTTTGTTCAGTCAAAACCCTCAAAACCCCCAAATATCATGGGCTCTCTAACAAGAAGCCAGACATCAAAATGATAATCAACATAATGAGATAATAGAGGTCCCAATCTCTCTTTTATCCCTCCTCATCTTTTTTCTCCAAGTGACTTTTACTTTATTTTTATTATTCCTTAATTAAATCACTTTATTAATTAATTAGTCTTTTGCCTCTAAAAAGTGATTTATTCGTCCCTATGGCTTCTCTATCCACTGAAAGTCACTTCTCATCATCTAATCCTGTAGTGATCTTCCTCCCGATTCCGATGAGCTATTACAATAAGAGGTTTCTCCAAGTATTATGCCCAAAATGACCTCCTTGGTGAAATTAATTAAAATATGACCCATAATAACTCAAAATTATGAAAATCGTCAGAATGCAACGGAACCAAAGCCAAGTTGTGCAGAATGGATCCTGATGATGAAATATGATGAACGATGCAACTCGGGCCCAATAAAACCCCTCAATAACTCCTGAACTCGCTGTCACCCCCATCTGGCTACTCTAGTAGGCATAACACTCTGTAACATAATAATATTAAAAAATGGGGACATAACAGATTCACACCGCCATGCACATGCCACTCTCAATATATCTGAAATTTAATTGGGAGGGAAGCAACATATCTTATATAAACTAAAGGCCATTTCAATTCTCACAAAATAAGGTTTTATGAGTAACGGAGTATGTCAAAAGGAATCTGTTTACCAAAAATATGCACATTTTACCTAGTGACTGCAATTTGATCAATTTAAAATATTTAAATCGGTTTATTTGGAAATACAGGGTCTATGCCAAAAAGTCTTGAGAATTCCCAATACAGAACTTTACCATTTTAGATGACGCAATAGAAAGATTCACACTGCCATGCACATGCCACTCTCAATAGCTCTGAAAGTTAGTTGGGAGGGAAACAATTACATAAAATTAAATACAAGTAATTGACAGTTACTGCAGTCTATATTGCATTGGATGTTGGATCGATAAAACAGAAAAAGATGGATATCCATTACTTTGTATGGCCTTTAAATGTGCCTTGATCCATGAGTATGGTCTGCACTTGATCTTCCTTAGAATACAACATGAAAGGTGGAAATTTTGATGATTCATAGGCGCTATATTGCTATGCACAGTAATGTGGTTACCTTCATCGATCCATATTCTTTTCATTTCATTTGTCTACTATAACTTTTAACTAGAATCTGAGGTTTGGGGTGCAAGGAAATGCAATTGCTCATAAATGGAGTACAACTTGGATCCCCTTTGATCCTGTATATTGTGCATGCTTCTATCAAGGTGTATAAATGTTTTTTTTTAATAAAACAGTCACAGGTAGAGATGAAAAAAGCATACCACATGTTGCTTGGATTCTTTAGAGCCTTTCTCAGTTGTTTTGATATTTTTGGCAGGAAATTAAAAGGTGTCTTATGATATTCATAACACTCTGGTTGGTGATCTTGCTTTGAAAAGCTTTATCATACAATCTGCTCATAGAAGAGATCTCTCTTAACGTCAGAATTTTACAAATATATGCCCAATCAATACAGGTTTGCAATCTAGTGGGCAGAATTCCCAAAGTGATGGGTCTCATGTAGGCTCATGTTGTTTGTGGACTTTGCATCAACTCATCCGGCAACTCAAGTTATGCTGGAAAGATATGTTTGCACATCTGTAACCCAATGATGAAGAAATACGGAAATTCTGTGAATACTCTTTAAGCTATGACATCTTCAGAGGTTAGATACAGTATATCCTTGAGTTTTTATAACATAGGTGCAGTCAAGGAACCAATCATCTAAATGATAAATAGCTAAAACGCATACTTAATGGAGTTGATTTGGTCTCCTCTGTTTATATTCCTTATAAATCTTAGTGGTAATTGAGGTATGGTATCTAACATCTTTGATAGCCTCCTAAAATGGAAGAAAACAACTTACCCATGTATTAATATTTTGGATTATGCCAGTTGAGACTGATTGAGTTGAGGAGACTTCTGCGATGGCTGAAGAGGCCAACAATGTTCCTAAAACAAACTAAATGGTTCACTAATTAATGGAAACTATGGTTGGTGGTTTCTTTACATTAAGCTTTAAAAAGAGAGCCAACATAGCCTATGTGAATCCATGAATCCACACAATGTTTAATAAATATAGTGTGCCTTGGACTTCCTATGTAAATTGTCTAGAACCTTGCATACTTCATCAATCTAATCTTACTGTCTATGTTAAGTTGTCTATGCAGATAGATAAGACTAAAAAAAAGAGACCTGGGCAACTTTGTATAAGATTTAATAAAAAACAAAGTGCAGACATAGAGAGCATAGACACAGGGGGTACTACCAAGGATGCCTTGGGATTTGAAATAAAACCTAAGAGTAGTCCTTCACTTGGTGATAACAACCTGTTTGTTCACCTCCAGAAAGATGGTCATCATTTATATTCATGTAGGAGATTCTGCAGAGGAAGCATTTGAATCAATTTTGTCGTTTGATGTTCCTTCAAGCCCATCCTTTCCACAGGTAGAAATTTTCCATACCTCTATTTTGAAATGTAAAACTCCCAAGGACATTATTCGTGATATCATACAATCTTGAGAATGTTAGTAATGTTGGACAAATCGTTACTACTGCATGCAACTTAGAGGAAATTCCTGAATCGGGTGGCCTCTTGCGGAACCCTTCATTAATTGTACCTGGCCAAACACCGTTTGGTGGAGTTGTACTCAACCTGGGTAAGATAGATTACTGAATTGGATTGGCATTGTAAGTCCTAGTCTACAACTTACCTATTTTGGAGCTCTTGCTTTTTCTATAAGAGTGATCAAACACCAATTTGGCTATATAAAGGGGTGGATGTTTCAGAGTTGTGGTCAAGAATGTATGATGGCTAATTCAGATCCTTGTGCAACTTTGTTTGTTGAGATGAAAATACCTTGTTACTCATTTATTTGTTAAAAAGGACCTTGTACTCTTTCAACTAGTGAGTTGTCTCATTTCTTGGTCCTTATGCTAGTAGTGTTGGAGAAATTGTTACTACTTTATGCAACTTAGAGGAAATTCCTTCATGGGGTGGCCACTTATGGAACCATTCATTAATTGGACCTGGCCAAACACTGTTTGGTGGAGTTGTACTCAACCTGGGAAAGATAAATTACTGAATAGAATTGGCATTGCAAGTCATAGTCTACAACTTACCTATTTTGGAGCTCTTGCTTTTTCTATAAGAGTGATCCTAATTTGGCTACATAGAGGGGTGGATGTTTCCGAGTTGTGGTCAAGAATATATGGTGGATGTTTCAGAGTTGTGGTCAAGAATATAGATCATTGTGCAACTGTGTTTGTTGAGTTGAAAATATCTTGCTACTCATCTATTTGTTAACAAGGAACTTGTACTCTTTCAACTAGTGAGTTGTCTCATTTCTTGGTCCTTATGCTAGTAGTGATGGACAAATTGTTACTACTGCATGCAACTTAGAGGAAATCCGTGAATGGGGTGGCCTCTTACGGAACCCTTCATTAATTGAACCTGGCCAAACACTGCTTGGTGGAGTTGTACTCAACCTGGGTAAGATAAATTACTGAATTGATGTAATGTTCCTGAGCCAAATTTTTTTCTCAGAACACTAACTGTTTACTGTTGTTATGTTTGTTCATGTGTTTCTGTAAGATGTGCATGGGATTATTCAATATCGATAGGCCAATAGATATGAAGCATACAATCATAAACAAGACAAGAGATATAAGAACACCAATAGAGAATCACAATGTCAGATCTAACCTTTATTTAGATAGTAAGGAGACCCCGTACAGAAGAGATCTACAGATCTAGAAGAAAGACCCAATAATAACAAAATGGGTTGCTAGCCAATACAATAAGAAAAACAATACAAGATAAATGCCCCCCAAAGGCTGTAAGAGAAGAGATCTGAGCCTTCAAAGGCCACCAACAAGCAGATCTGATTGAAGATAGAAGAACCTAACCAATGCACTGTCAAACCTCCCCAACTAGATAAGTTGCGCCCTGCTCTGGATGCTGCCAAACCCTCAAGTTTCAGCCTATCCTCAAGTTTTGACCTCCAAATCCTCCAAAATTCGCCCAGAATGTAGGTCGGGCTGATAGGAACCTCTGGATCCAATCTCAAGCTGATTCGAGCAATGTTGCTCCTCCTAATAGGAAATCCCTAAACTAGATTGCACCCTCCCTAGTTTGATAAAGTCAAAGAGGGTACATTCTCCCCTCTAGGAACCTCCAAATGCCGCCAAACTTCGTCAGATCATAGATCGGGCCACTTCTACCAAGATGTTGAAGTTTCAATCCAATCTATGAAGATTTGAGCCTCCAAACACTGAAAAGCCCTTTCTGCAAAACACCCTCTTCCTCTTCAATTCGTGCCAAGCTCACAGAAATAAACTGCAAGGATAAACTCCTCTAGAATAGACTGGGAATGATGACAGGGACCCTCCAAAGAGAACCCAGGTGTTACTTTCTCCAAATTCCTCTTGCTTCCTCCAGATCGAACTAAAACCTCCAAGATGGTGCGCCCCCTAGCTGGAAACCCCCTTGGGTTGCACCCTAGCCTGGTAAATGCCTGTAGAACCAACCTACAACACTGTAGAATGGTGTGGGAGGATTATTTCACCTCCGGGACCAAGCTTGGATCAAGGAAGGTGGGATATTTCACCACCGAGTTGATCTCTAGGGTTTTAGACTCAAAACCCTCAAAATTGATTGTGCTCAAGAGCTCCAATGCAAATAAGATAATAATCCAAAATGAATAAGGAGTGTGCCCTGCCCTTTCCTTTATAGCTCCAATCTATTCCTTCATTGAGTTAGTTTTACCCCTAGGGTTAACTCTTAACCTAACTCGTCTTTTCTTTTCCTTCGTTGAGTTACCCTTTTTCCACAAAGTCAACTTAACTTTAGAATATTACGATTCCTGGTTGACTTTGTCCCCAATATAGTTGAGACTATAGTCTAGTGGGGAAAGCTAGACCACTGAGTCTCTTCAACCCTCTTCATCAAGAGGTGGGGGACATTACAGTCTCCCCTGCTAGAAATTGCTTGCCCACAAGCAATTCTAAACCTGTCTCTTGGATCAACTGCTCTCCTTCCCACGTGGCATCCTCCACAGGTAGGTTCTTCCACTTAACCAAATATTCTCTGATGCTTCTTTTCCTTAGCTTCCTCTCCCTAACTTCCAGTATCTCCTCTGGTATTAGTACCAACTGTCCTTCTTCATCCATGGGTGGCAATTCCTCGATAGGAGTGATGTGCTTGCCAATGGCCCTCTTTAAACAAGAAACATGAAAGACATTATGTATTTTGTTGCCCTATGGTAGATCCAACTCATAATCTATGGCTCCTACCCTCCCGCTGACTCGGTATGGATCAAAGAAATGAGGTTGGAGCTTTTCTGCACCACTTCTCTTAATTGATGCCTGTCGGTATGGTTGGAGCCTCAAATAAACCAAGTCACTGACCTCAAAGGTGTGCTCAACTCTGTTCTTGTTTTCCTGTACCTTCTGTTGATTCTGTGCCCTCTGTAGGTGATCCTTCAATTCCTTGAGGATGTCCTGACTCTGCTGAATCCATTCTTGAACCATGGGAGCCCTGCTGTCACCGAAAGAAATCTCTACAAAGGAGAGAGGGTCATAACTGTATAAGGCCTTGAATGGAGGCATACCAATGGACATATGATGAGTGGTGTTGTAACAGTATTCCCCCAAGTGAAGCCATTTGACCCATGCCTTTTGTTGTCCTGCCACATAGTTTCTGAGGTAGCCTTCAACCCATTTGTTGACTATCTCTGTCTGGCCATCCATTTGCGAGTGATAACTGGTACTAGGTGTCAAGGTCGTACCTACTAGTATGAAGATCTCTTGCCAAAAAGTTCTCATGAACCTACTATCTCTGTCACTCACTATGGTTTTGGGCAACCCATGCAATCTGAAAACTTCCCTGAAGAATAGGTCCACAACCTGTGCTGCACTGAAATCTGTGGCAATGGAAAAAAAGTGTGCAAAATTCGTCAACCTATCCACTAGTACGAAAATGCAGTCCTTGCCCTGTACTTTGGGCAATCCTGTGATGAAATCCATGGATATGCTCTCCCACTTCTGCTCCAGAATGGGAAGTGGTTGTAGTAGTCTTGTTGGGTGAGTGTGTTCATCTTTGTTGGCCTAGCAAGTGTTGCACTCCTTTATGTGGCTCATCACATCTTCTTTTAGACCCTTCCAAGAAAACCTCTCCTGTACCTGTCTGTATGTCTTGACGATCCCTTGGTGCCCTGCCATTGGTGAATCATGGCATTCCTGTAACACCTTAGCCTTGAAGGTTGATTCGGGGCCCAAGAAAATCTGGCCCTTGTAGTAAATGATGTCATCCATAATCCTAAAATTGTCATCTATCACCTGCCCATCCATTACTTCAGAAGCAAATTTGTTCTTCGAATATTCCACCAAGAGGTGGGCCTTTCCCCTTATTTATACAATACTAAAGACCAAAATTAGGTCAAAAAGGCCGACATGGCCAGTTGCAAATAATATCCAGTTTTTACATTAAATTTCACAATTAAACCCTAAATCAAGATGCTTAGGTGACGTCGTGCCCTTTTAGGGTGACTTTAGGTCCTTTTTGGGAAACATTGGCCTCCTGGAGCAAAACGTTAGGCCTCCTTGGGCCTCAAGAACCTGCCACACGTGCCACTTGGAACACAACTGCCTCCAAAACCTCCCAAAATGTTGGATGACGTCATGGGTGACCTGGGTGATGTCATGGGCCTTCCAAGGCCCGCATCATGATGGAAAGGGAACAACCCCCCTGGGTCTAGGCCTGCCAGGCTGCCCCTAGTGAAACGTCCTCCTCTCTCTCTGATGCAATCTTCTGATCTGTCTCTGCCCCCTGCCAGGATCTCAACATCCATCTAGTGGGATTTTAGCCCCATGGAGGTCCGAACTAATCATCTCCCCATGTGTACCTGTAAATCAGGGTACCTGTCCATCGGGTGTGGCCCTGCAACATCAACAGATATGCCCTCCATGGGCTCATAAGTCACAGGGATTATAGCAATGTCAATCACATCTAATCATCAAGTTTATTAAACATGTGCATAAAACCCCCATTACCCGAACAAGTGCTCAAAGACATTATACTAATCTACAAGCCAAATTTGGAGGAAACGCTAGGACGTCCTATTGGGCTAATGCTCATTGGATGTGGGATGTTTCCGGGAGAGGTCAAACCTAGGCCATGTGAGTGGATGAGGTGGTAAGGGATGTCTGGGAAAGGGGTGCAGTGATAGCAAGAAAATGTATGGCTTACCTGTGGGTGCCTCTGAAGACGGTGAGTTGCACCTGTCATGGATGCAAATGTTTCCAAGTCCATTCATGCCTTTTAGCTTTTATCCTTATTGCTTTTTCTTTCAAGAGGCTAGTTAGGGGACACTGCCCTGGCATGGTGACTAGTGGTGGAAATGTTACCCACAAGAATTTCACGGAAATGAGAAGGTTGGCTCGTGATGAGACCCCCTTTCTCTTGTCTATGCCACCAAGAGCCACTACCCTGGCATGGTGATTGTTATCGTGCAGTTTGTAGTTAGGATAACTGATGGATGAAAAGAGATCAAATTGGCGTAACTGAACCAATCCCACCCACTGTCACCTCGATGGGAAGGTTCTTTCTATTTAGGGAGGTAAGGCCCAGGGGAGACGTCCCCGGTGACCTAGGGTTTTGAGAAGGAAAAGAAGGCTTAGAAAGGCTAAGTGATAAATTCCCCCTCACAAGTCAACACTTGATCAGAAAGTTCGGCTTATAGCCAATAAGGATAACTAGAAGTAATAACCAATAAGGGTACCTGCTCGAGACAAAGAAACAGTAAAACTATATGTGAAAGCTTGCTTGCTGGTTAATACTTCATATAATAAATGACTTTCTAACAATAAGCAATTGATAAACAATATTTTTGATGAAGTAAATCAATGGTTTGTACAATAGCAATGATTATGATATCACTTCTCAATAAATGCTAAAGAAACTTGGCATTCAATGTAACAAATTAACACTTCACAGTTAATGCCTTAACCAACCATTCAATTGCTTTAAAAGTAAAACGATAGCTGCACAAAGGTGTTTATAGCACAAGAAAGATGATAGAAACAGTAAGGTTAGTAGGGTTAGTCTAGGCTAGGGTTAGTTTAGTTATGGTTTGTTCAAAGGTATTGGAAGTTGTATGATCAAGTTACTCAACACATGTGGTCTTAGATCGGTGCGTGCCTAGGGTATATGGAGTCAAAAGGAGGATGCAAAAACTAAAGGATCAAATGATATGGTAAAGACTAAGGACAAGAGAGTTAAACCTTGAGGTGTTGCTATGGCAAGGCCTCAAGGATAAAACGCTAGGGGAGAGAGGCTCACTTTGGTGTAGGGGAACTAGGCCTCAGTGCTCTCTCCTCCTTCCTTAGCTCAATGGAAAAACGGCTAGCTCAAAAGATTTCATAAAACTAAGACAAGAAGGTTTTTAGGTAAGGTGTTGCTATGGCAAGGTTTTACTAGGCAAACCCTAGGGAAAATCGGCTCACCAAGGTGTAGGGGAACTAGGCCTCGATGCGTTTTCTCCTTCTTAGCTCAATAAATAAGAAAAACGGCTAGCATGGAAGAAGAAGAATAGAGTGTTGCTAAGGCAAGGCTCTATCTTACTTCAAAAATGGCTTAAAACCTTGGTAGGGACATGAGACAAGGACCTTCAATGTGTGCTTATCACCTAGGGTTTAAATCAACAAATTATAACCATAAATGCAATAAAAATAATACTACAACCATTCAATCAAGAATTTTTGCAGAAATTCACTTACATTTAACCAAGAAATCAAGTAGCAAACCCTAGTTGTAACACCTTCCACCAAGATAAATGCCAATATAAGTTCAAAAAAGTCTTCCTTCAACAAGCGCGCCTCACAATTTCAGCCAAGAACTCCAAAGATAGCGCAAATTTCAGACCTCGCTAATGAGTGAGTCAGAGATGATGAAAAAATGAAGGTAAAAACCCTCAATTTATACAGTACCATGACCTAATTTTACTTTTTAGGTCATGAAAAAGGCCGACTAGGCCAAAATACTAAAATCATACTATTTTACATTAAATGTTTAAATTAAAACCCTAATCAAGAAATAGAGAGACGTTATCCCCTTTCTAGGGTGACATTAGCCCCTTTTAGGGAAAATGCAGCCTCCTGAAGCATGTCGTCAGCCCTCCTTGGGCTTCTCCACGCTGCCACACATGCCAAACTACCCTGTCCATCTGCCAAAATGCTCATGAAGAAAGGATGACGTCATGAACCTCCTGGGTGACGTCCCGGGCCTTCCGAGGCCAACATTCCACTGAAAAGGGCACAATCCCCCTAGGTCAAGCACTACCAGGGTGCCTCTACAAGACGTCCTTCTCTCTGGTGCAAACCCCTCTGTCCTATCTGTGACCCCCTGCTGGGGTCTCAGCATCCATCTGGTGGGCTCTTCAGCCCCATGGAGGTCCGAACTGATCATCTCCCCATGTGTACCTGTCCAACATGGTACCTGTTCGTCGGGCATGATCCTACATATCAACAGTTATGCCCTCCATGGGCTCATAAGTCACAGGGATCATAGCAATGTCAATCACATCTCATCATCAATATTATTAAACATGTGCATAAAATCCCTATTACCCCAGTTAAAAGCTCAAAGACATTATACAAGCCTGCAATACAAGTCTGGGGAAAGTGACAGGGCGTCCTATTGGGCTAGTGTCCACTGGAAAAGGAAAGTTCCTGGAAAAGACCAAATCTAAGCCATGTAAGTGGGTGATGTGGATAAGGAATGTCCCAACAATGGGCGTAATGAAAGCAGGGGAATGCAAAGCTTCACCTGTGGATGCCTTTGTAGAAGGCGAGATGCACCTGTCCTGGATGCAATTGTTTCCATGCCCATTCATGCCTTTTATTCTTTATTCTTATTGCTTTTTCTTCAAGAAGATAATCAGGGGACACTGCCCTGGCGTGGTGACCAGTGGTAGCAGCGTTACCCACAAGTACTTTCACAGAAATGAGAAGGCTGGCTCGTGGTGAGACCCCCTTTCTCTTGGCCATGCAACCAAAAGTCACTACCCTGGAGTGGTAACCAGTTGATAGTAGTGTCATACTGCTAGGTACCCATGGACCTAATAGGTTGTCTTGTGATGAGACTCCCTATCCTCTGACTAGGTCTTCTTTTATTATTTTATGGGTCCCTCTTGTTTCTTGCTGAGAAGCCTTTTACTGCTTTCTCGGGGTTCCCTGGGCGAAGCATCTCGAGGTTTTATTTTTAGGCTTTTATCTTTTGCCAACTTGCTTTTACCTTCTAGGCCTTTAGCCCCTTCTTCCCACAAGGCAAGGTGCAACCCTTTAAATGATTGGCCAACCCAATGCCCGGACTAATGAAATGGGGTAGATGAGCGGGAAGCAAGATGAAGAGGTGGTAATATGAAGGGAGCGGACGATGACTTTTCCGAAATTCCCCTAGTGGCAAACCAAAACCTATGGGCACAGGCTTGCTAGGGCATCTTGTCATTCCCCCCAGACATGGTCAAGTGGACAAGTAGAAGATCCAAGCATTCGTTAAAAACAAAAGGAATTAAATGCACATATTCAAAGGTTTTGAGGATCAAAGCATACCATGATACTCGGACTCATTACCTCATGGATAAAGAACCATCTCTAACACAAGACCAAGCCGATGGTGATGGATGTTGCTGCTGGAAAAGTAGAGGCGCAGAAAGGGAGAAAAGATGGGCCCTCCAGGGCCATGCCTAAGTTGATCTGGTTCTCAGTACTCCATGTCTAGGACCTGTGGGCCTCGAGACATAATCTCCTAGTTATCCCTAAAAGTGGGGATAGCAGTGACCAACTGATGGTAGTGTCATAATGCTACATTCCCATGGACCTAATAGGTTGGCTCGTGATGAGACCCCCTATACTCTAACTATGTCTTGTTTTATTATTTTTTATGGGTCCCTTTGTTTCTTGCTGAGAAGCTTTTTATTGCTTTCTCGGGGATCCCTGGGCGAAGCATCTCAAGGTTTCATTATTTTGGATTTTATCTTTTGCCAGCTACTTTTACCCTCTGGGCCTTTAGCCCCTTCTTCCCACAAGGCAAGGTACAACCCTTAGATATTTGGCCAACCCAAGGCCCGGACCAGTTAATGGGATGTATGAGAGGGAAAAAGATGAAAAATGGTAAGTATGGTGGGAGTGGACGATGGCCTTTCATGAATCCCCCCAATGGCAACTCAAACCCTATGGGTACCAGCTTGCTAGCACATCCTGTCATACCCCCCATGGCATGGTTAAGTGGAAAAGCATAAGATCCAAGCACCCATTAGAAACAAAAAGAATTAAATGCACATATTCAAAGGTTTTCAGGATCCGAGTGACACATACCATGATACCCGGACTCATTACCTCATGGAGCAAGATCCGTTTTTGCTTCAGGATCAGGCCGAGGTGATGGATGTTGTTGCTGCTGACAAAGTGGAGGCGCTGAAAAAGGAAAGGATGGGCCCTCCAGGGCCATGCTCAAGTCGATCTGGCTCTCAGTACTCCATGTCTAGGACTTGTGGGCCTCGAGACATAATCTCCTTAGTTATCCCTAGGTTAGGGGATAACAGGGACATAGTGCCAAGAACGAAGGGGAAATCAGTTGTGAGTTCCATGTGGCTCTACAAGGTCAAGCATGCAACAGATGGTAGCATTGAGAAGTTCAAAGCGAGGTTTGTGGCGAGTGGGTTCTCCCAAAGAGAGGGAGAATACTATGAGTAGACATTTGCTCCAGTTACTAGGTACACTTCCATTAAAGCAGTTATGTCCTTGGTTTCATTTAAGTGATGGAGGATACACCAAATGGATGTGAAGACAACTTTCCTTAATGGGATCATTGAGGAAAAAGTGTATATAGAGCAACCTCAGGGCTTTGAGGTAAATGGGAAGGAGTCCCATGTGTATGGGCTTAAGAAATCCTTATATGGACTCAAGTAGGCACTGAGAGAATGGTATTCCAAGATCGATGGAAACCTACAAAGTATGGGCTTCACCAAACGTGAAGCAAATTCTAACTTATATTACATATTTGTTCAGACTAATCAACTCATTTTAGTATTGTATGTATATGACTTGTTTCTGACAAATGAAGAGAAGTTCATTGTAGGGTGAAAAATAGACATGTCAGAAGAGTTCAAAATGAAGGACATCGGCCTAATGCATTACTTCTTGGGTTTGAAAGTTTGGCAGACACCAAGGGAAATTTCCTTTGGGCGGGTTAAGTATGCAATTCATATCCTGAAGGGGTTTCAAATGGAGGACTACAAACCTATGGCAACACCCATGATCACTAATTTGAAGAAGGTGACAACTTCAGATTTAGAGTTGGTGGATCTTATGTTATACAGACAACTAATAAGTATTTTGATGTATTTGGTCAACACGAGGCTAGATATATGTTTTGCAATGAACACCTTGAGTCAGTTCATGGTGGAGCCAAGGCAAGAGCATAGGGTAGAAAAAAAACATGTGCTCAAGTACTTGAGGGGTACAATGGAGCAATGTTGCCAGAGCGCGAAGCGAAGCGGGAGCATTTTTAGGAAGCGAAGCGTCAGGAGCATTATTTTCAAAAAATCCTCGGAAGCGAAGCGTCTATTATATATATATACAAATTTTTATATATATTGCGTTTATATTAAAAAAAAACATACAGAAAGACAAATTAGCTGCAAAATGTATGAAAACATTCATATTTGTACATTGTAACATTAAAATGGCATCCATAGTAGTAAGTAGTAGTACATCAATGATTAATCATTTGAGCATCAACCATCTAGAATCTAGCAATTACAATCTTACAAACCAACATACAAATTTTTATGCCATATAATAGAAAGTAGACCATTAAGTTATGGAATGAAATAGTCATCTAGAAGCTATCAACAATAACATGAGTCATAACCAAATAGTTATGATTACAAAATAGGCCATCTGCACTGAATTATGAAGATCTCAAGGTTCAAAACTAGACTCTAGAGTCTAGTTTCTAAATGCTATGAATCTATCATCTATAGACTGACATGTAAAGTAATGAAAAGAGAGAAACATCAAACAACTATCCCATCCTCCTTCCACCAACACGATTGCCACGTGTGCCTCCATGTGGTGGTAGTGGAGGAGCCTAAGAAGGACGAAACTGTGCAGTAGATGAAGATGAAGCCCCTGCTACTGGAGTCCTGAACAGGGGGACCAAGGACTGGGTAATAGCTGGGGGTGGCATCTCAGCATGATCATCATCATCAAAAAGAGAATTCTCCAATTGCTCTAAAAGAATTACCCCATCCTCCAAATTATCCTCCTCTGTATGGTTGTCCCAACGCTTCAAGTTTGTATCCTCCTTTGCCTCCTCACAATAATGGGACAATAACCGCAAGTTGTAATGAACATAAACCAAGCTCTCTACCCGGCCTGCATTCAACCTATTTATTTTGACGTTGTGGATGAAACTGTAGGTGCTCCAACACTTCTCTGCAGAAGAAGTGTTCACCACCTGTGAAAGCACCCGTGTTGCCAAACATTGGAGCTGTGGAGTGCCACCGCCATAAACGTTCCACCACGCAAGAGAACTCAAATTCCCTCAATCTCTTAATGCATTGTTGGTCCCAAAGGCACCTTGGCCAAGCATGTACTGGCTCAATTGTTGTCATATCTTGTCACACTCCTCCTTGTCCGGGACCAATTTGTCTAATGCTTTCATATAACCTACAACAATTATAATTTATCATAAATAGAAATGAATTATAAATATAAACCATAAGTAGATAATTGAAATGAACATAAACCATAAGTAGAAATTATTATAAAGAAATTCTTTGAAAAAATTTCTACCTGCTTGAACCTCTGGATCTTGGTGTGGTTTTTTCTTGGTCCCACAACCAGGTGCTAGTGTTGAAAGCCATGATACATGATAGTATTTTGGTGTTAGCACGTATGCTAAGGAATGTAGTGGAATATTTATCATTTCCCATCGTTTTTCCACTTCTACACGAATAAGGTTATACATGTCGACATCTCTAGGCTCAAAAATGTCTTTAATCAGCCATGTTGACCGCCTCTCCAACACAGGTGGTCAACTCCATGTGCCATGAAGAGATACATCATTAGATGCAAATTTGTTGAAGACTTTTGGTTCTACAGGGCATTGTTTGGCCCCAACACTTCTTTTTGTAACTGGAATTTCCGCACCCCTGCGTGGGTCAATAATTTAATAGGTCTGCATGAGTCATGTCTAGGTCATTTACCTTGGGATCGGTTCACTGGGAGAGTTCCTTTTACCGAGGGTTTTTTATCCTCAGATTATCAATTGGGCTTTTCAGCCTTATTGATTTCCTTTGAGTTTTTCCCTCACACTTGCAATAATTCCTCCTGTTGACCACCTATTCAACTAGGGGGTCAAACCCATGTAACAAGAAGATATGCACCTGATGGTGATACCAAGTTGAAGACTTTTTGGTTCTACAAGGAAGTTTTGGCCTTCAGCATTTTGTTGTAATTGGAATTTTCGTTCCCCTGTGTGGGATAATAATGTAATGGGTCTACATGGGTCATAGTTTAAGTCAGTTGCATTAGGACTTCGTCATTGGGAGAGTTCCTTTCACTGAGTGTTTTTTATCCTCGGGTTATTAATTGGGCTTTTCAGCCTTATTAATTTCCCTTGAGTTTTTCACTCCCACAATAATTTCTCCAAAGTAGTGAAAGGCGTTCTAAGGGACGAGACCTATGTAACTAAGGTCTAGGAATGTTGTAAATTACCATGTTAGACATGTTCTAGAGTCTCGTGGAATTCCATTAAGTTTTGATAGGAAATTTTTAATAATTAAAATTCCCGCAAACTGGGGTTTTTTAATTATTTTTGATGTAAAATGTAAAAAAATGGTCCTTGGGTATTTTGTATAGGAGTATGAGTACTCAAATCAAATGGTTCATACAACCCTACACCCTTGGACCAAGTCTTAGCTCATTTGGACAAGTTTTGCTCGGTCTTTGTCCATGAGGAGTCAAATTCAGTCAAAACTCAGCATGTAATTGGCTTAATTAAAATTGCCGAATTTTGTAAAAGTCATGAAAGTCATGAGAGAGTGTGGGAAAAGTGTCCCAATAGCCTTTCCTAAGTTGGGAACACATTTTCCAACTTAGAAAAACCCCCTTAGCCTAACCCACAACCCACATTCGTCTTCCTCTTAGAAGAGACCCCCCCCTTCCCCCCTCTTTGCCCAATATCTCATAAAAATTAAAATAAGCCATGGGGACCCACAATACTTTGCAAAAGTTCCCCACTTGACCCCACTTGACTTTTAAATGATAGGGAAAGGGGTTTCCCCCTTCCCAACTCACCCCTCATCCTCCCACTTGCTCTCTTTGATGGGACCCTCCTCCTTTGGATGGGTGACACTTGGAGCCCATCCAAGTGGGCTCCCTCCTCCTCCTCCTCCTCCTTTCCTATAAATTGAGGACTCTCCTCATTTTACCATCTCCTCTCATAGCAAGTCTATTATGCAAAAATTCTTCCTCTCTTCCTCTCTTTCTCATGCTCTCTCATGTATGAATCTTGCTACAAGTATTTGTGGTGATATTTTGGTGGATAATAAAGAAAGCTTTGGAGAAATTTTGGTGCAATGGGAGTCTTCTTGGTGTGCCATTGTGTATGGTTGAGGTGATATATTTCCATTGTTTTGCATTTTGCTTTCACTAGCTTGTATTTAGAGACTCAAGCAAAGTATTTTGTATTGGGTGCTATTGGTAGTAGTATTGCTATTGATCTTGTGGTAGTTCCTTAGTTAGTTTGGAAAGTATTTTGCAAGCTTCTTTGGATGCTCTCACCTCTATTTTGCTTGTGTAGCAAAGGCAAGCTTTCGGGAATCACTATTGGATTGGAAGAGTGGCTTTAGAGTGGAAAGCCAAACTCTTTTAATCATCTCAAAGTTTCCAAGATTTATCTAACCTTTCTTTTCTTTCTCATTCTCTTTTCTACTTATTGTTATGATGTGGAATAGGTTCTAAAAGTTTCAAAATCAATCTCAAATTTTCCATTTAAGTTTATATCATTGGGCTAACTAAACTTAACAAGTTTTATGGTTTTGTAGCATACACAAGTTAGTATCCTTTGACATATTTTATGCAGATTTTTAGCATCAACGGAGAGTTGCTACAAGTGATTTAGCCCCAAAGGCCTCCAAAGGGAATTTTTTAAGTTGGGACATCAAGTCCCCTTCCCTCCTACGTCTTCTATATAGTTGTAAGCCACCCTTTAGAGTCTCTTGGGTGGCATTCTTGTAAATTTACATAAAAATCTGATATTGTAATAGTTAGGATTTCCTTTTATTGCTTTTCATTTTTACACCCATACTTGGCCAAAACGGTAGGCATTATGCCTCCACTTGTGCCATAGTTGTGGGGTTTGCATTTTCATTTTCAAAAGTCTTCTTTTTGTTACATAATACCCAACTTGGCCAATACGGTAAGCATTGTGTCTCCACTAGTGTCATTGTTGGAGTAGTTTTGCTTTCAAGTCTTTTCATTCTTTCAAGCAATTTAATTTTAATTCTTTATTTATACCCATATTGGTCAAACGGTAGGCATTGTGCCTCCACATGACCGGAGTTGTGAGGCAACTATAATTTCATTTGTTTTGTAGAGCAATGAACTAATTTCATTATTTGTTTAAGGCAAACTAATAAAGCATCTCAATACATTTACTTTGCCCCATCTTGCAAGAGGGTGGCCCCAAACCATTCCTTGCAATAATGGAAGGCTTGTTTTAATTTAAAAGTCATTGCTCAAATAAAATTTATGTCCCAACGTTTGCCCCGTATTCTCTCCCCTTGCCACTTAGTTGGATCTTGGGTGACAAGAAAGGGCAAAGGTTGGAGGTAGTAATTAGGCATCCACAACCAATTATTGTTCTTGCACCATAAAATCAAAGACTTGGAAAGAAGCTCAGGGTGCTAGGTCGGGGACGATCTCACGACGCTCGGCGTCATCCAGGTGGAGTACCTTGCAACTTTGGGTTTGACCTGCAGAGCTAGGGTAGGCCTCGTTGCCATGCTTTTTGAGCACCCAACACTCCCTTTTGGTCAGAATAATAATGGTTTTGGGGTAGTCACATAGTCTAGAACACAATCATTCACACTTAATCCCCCTAATTGAAGTGACACATAAAATTTACTAAAATCAAATTACACACTACATTCATAACACTTGCAACACAATTTCATTTCACAACATAATATCTCAATTTCATTTTGCAAACAATCTTATGGTGGTATGATTCATTTTCAAGCAAGTTTTCATTTTAAGTTTCACAATCACTTTTAAGGCAATTCACTTCTCATACATTTGGGTATTTCAAGGCAATATCTACATTTTGGTGTCTCATATGATTGATGTAATATCTAATTTCCTTTATATATTTGTAATGTCATCTAAAGTTGTTTTTCTTTCTTCATAAAGTTTCGTGTATGATATATTTCATCATTTCATTTTGTGAGTTGAATGTTTCATTTATCTAACTATCTCTTTAATGTATATTGTGCAATCAACTAGTTCAACTTGTTCATTATAAGCTATCTTGTATTTCAATTCGTATATCTCAATTGTAACGTAATTCTTGTTGTATCCTATCTCATTATTTGCCTCTTGTATAGTTGTATTTAATTCTTGTATAATTTAATTGACCCCTTGCCCAACCTTAGGCACTAGTCATAGTTGACTTAGGGAAAGGTTTGACTCTCATTGAAAGATTTGCATTTGCATTGTTGCTTGCCATATAGGCTAGTTTCCCCTCACCTTTAACAAACTAAAATTAACTCCTAGAATTCATCTAATAATTCACATAGTAACTAGGGTCTACCCCCCTTGGCTTCCCTAGGAGTAAGCCTAGACGGAAGAGGTTCAAGTCAAAGTGACAGCGTGGGCTTTGAACCTAGGCATTGTGCCTCCAAGGACACACTAAGTGAGCAGGACTTAGCTCACGTTTGCAAGTGTGTATTAGGACGACAAAATCTTTGGCGCCATTGCTGGGGATAAGTCTTTTATCCTTGGTCAAAACGACTTAATTTAATTTATTTTTTAAGAACTAAGCAATAATTTTTGTCCCAAAAATTCTTTAACTTGGATTGGGTGTTCTTGTTTTCTTTCTCTTCAAGTGGCGATTCCATTGAACAGATCTATCAAGTATACTATAGGGAGCAACCCTTGTAGGCTACTTGAAAATCTTGGAGACGAAGCACTCTCTGATATCCAATTCTTGTTTCAATTTAATAATCTAACTTTTGTTTTCCTTCTTGTTTTTGCTTTGTTTGATAAACTCGGTCATCTGGCAACTCCACTTTAAAATAATTTGATGAAGTATTTTTCAAGAAAGAAATCGCGACTTGTTTTGCTTCATCCTTGAACTTGAAAAAGTTTGTGGATGAAGTTAGCATGTTTCCCTGTTTTTTTGGATCCTTAGTAATTTTGGGTCCCAGTCCTTTTCTTTAGACCCTTGTTTAAATGATCTAGTTAGAAATGGATGGTT
>JASDQU010306104.1:83978-94975 GCA_032191745.1 Picea mariana | reverse complement strand
CCACTTCAAGAGGAGACAAGACCACAAAAGAAAGCCTCCACGGGCTAAGTGCGCAACTTTAGAGAGAGAGAAATAACTGCCTTCTTACAGAATTAGAAATTGCTGTTTTTGCCTTCAATTCAGTTCAGTTCTAATGTTTGAATAGGATGCATGCATGTTGGAATCTCCAGATTTAGCTCAACGCATGAGAAAGGGTTGAGTTCAGGTTAATGAGGGCGCAGATCCCTAAGAGATGGTGCATGGATCTATACCTGCAATAACTCTTAGTGGGCATCCTAATCTCTCTAGGCTAGGTTAGGGTTAGGGTTTCTATCCTAACCTAAGCACTCCAAAATGATGGATATCTTCATTGTAAACCCTAGTGTCTTCCTCTTCTATAAAGGAGACCTAGAGTGAACCATTGACATGGTTTGAGAGTTTGTGATTTGAGCTACTGTTATGTATCTCTTTCTTTTCAATACATAGAATACAGATGCAGTTTTAAGTGGTTCTGTTTTGTTTTCCATAGTTCGTAATTTCCAGCAATATGTGTTTCTAGATTAATGTATTCAAAGATTGTTATCTTGATTGAGGTTTTCAGTTTGTAAGCTACCTAGGTTTAGGTCTATCTTTCTAAGTCCAGAATCTACTTGCCATGGTCTAAAATTTAACAAATTTCCTCTAAGAAAAGAGAAGATGTTGTGAGGTACACATAAATTATGAGCTTTCCAAAGCTTATTTCATGATTATTATATAATGTGTGCACATAGGCCATTGCATCTAAATTTTGTAGCCTGCATGATGCATTTTTAGCATTCTCATGTGAGGAATGTCATATTGCAAAACTAAGTATATTATAGGAGTTGAAGGTGGCCTTTCTCTTCCATGATTTGTCTTTGGACTTCAATCTTACTTTTGCAGGGGATCAGCCCCATGCACCATGAGCTGGGTCACCCCCGAAAGTTCACTCTCCCCCTAGCTCGACCCACTTGCATTGATCTGGTGGCAAGCCACGTGATAGGGCAGGTCACCAGGTTCGACAGCGCAATGAACACCAAAGCCAAAGCTGTGAGCACCACGGTTGCCTGCCCCCTCCTCAGTCATTGAACAACAACTTCTGAAGAAGCGGCCGAAGCAACAAGGAGATGATGGATGCGACACCACCTAGCCTATTGGTGATCCACCATTTACTAAGTGGAGGCCCAACACCGATGATCATGACCCACCACCAGATTAGGGGTCCATTGCGGCTGCTTGACTTTATAGATGTTTTTAGTTTGCCCATCTGGCCACCATATTTCGTTTTAGCTCCTTGTTTTCTGGCCCCTGACCATGTGATTTTGGACCCCCCGTGCGGCTCTAGATACTAGTTTTTGCTTGTGGTGTGCACAGCCCACATTTTTGGTATAAAAAACTCATGTACTTTATATTTTATTTTTAATAAAAGTTTAAAGGAAGCATTTTGTTCAATATATATATATATATATATAATTTTTGTCTATAAGATAATATTATCCTGAATGTCAATTATAGCACTACCTTCCTTGTATTATAAATATGTATGCTCTTTGGCAAATGGGGTGGGAGGGAAGAGGAGAGACACCTGCTGTAAGCCCTGAGAGGCTTCACCGGCATGTAGGGTTTGACACGCTGGTGACAAGGAAGTGCGAGGAGGTAGGTGTGGTAGGGCTGAGAGAAGAGGTCGGAGTCCGGACAACTCTAGCGCATAGTATCGAGGATTTCTTGCTTTCTTGTGATGGCTTGGGCTCTGTGTAATTCTCTCTCTGAGAAGTTCGTTATGATGTGGTTCCAGGTTTTTGCAGGCTAGCAGACATGTGGCAACTAATGGTAGCTGAGAGATGACATCAAGGCCACCGAAATGTTGTTTTCTCCAGCTCGCTGGGCTTACTTTGCACTGCATGGAAGCATTATGTTAAATGATGGGTACGGACAGGCTTGGAGAAGCAAGGGCTCATAACTTCGGGCAGTTTGTGGCTGGCAAACTGTCTCAGAATAGGCAGCGGCTAGGGCAGAGTAGCCATGTCTCCCCAATTCAACCAGAAATGTAGACGATACATTTCATGAAACAGGCTTGTGCTATGCAGTCATGGCGCTAGGCAATAGATACAGATGAGCACCAGGGTGCCACCGATATCTGTTAAGGAGTAGCACCTGTCAGTTCTTTGTTGTGTGGAGACTTTTGTAGCGGTTGGTTGCCAACCATATAAGGCATATGACCATCAAAACATCTCAACGGCATTTTTATTGGGGAAATTTTCTGGTTCCAGCTTCAGTGGCAGCAACCATCTGTTCTATGAATTTTTGTATCGAGAAGTGCTACTTTCTCCTATTCTAACCATAGAACTTGTAAAGCGAAAAATTTGTGATCTGGGTTATTGTGACTCTCCAGTTTGATTTCTCCAAGGGATCTGTTGCAGGGTGGTCTTTTGGGTTTTGGTTTAGGTCGGAGGTTCTGTGTTTAACCTCCGTTTTTTTCCTGTGGTTATGTGATTTTTACCCCATTTTTTATCCAACAGAAATCGAGAAGCCTGATCTTGCTCTTTCTCGAAGCCTGCCTCCACACCCAAATTCAACATCACTCTGTTGTTTCTTATAGCCTGCCTACCTCTAAACCCAGGTTCACATCAGAAATTAGACTCTCATCCCGACTCTTCTCGCAACCCGCCTTCCCACCCAAGTTCCCCATCATCTTGGTTTCCCTCGGAGTTTGCAACACCCGGCTATATTTATCTACAAGGGTGGTGGAGGTTGAACAAGAGAGACTTGCCCTTGAATTGCTGGAAGGATTTAATGTGCAAACCTTTGCAAATATACATTTGTAATTATGAATTTTACTGTTAGACAGATAGATAATCATAGACACGCAGAAATTGTGTTGAAGTAAGACTACCTGCAATCGTAGCGACGTGAATGTTAAGGCGAGTGGGATTGAAAGACCAGTTGCCGGCATGACCGTCTGTGGACTTGAAGTAGCAGGTGGCGTCGAAATGCGATGAATACCACAACCCACATCTTAAATTGGCAGCTAGAGGAAGCTCAGGCCATAGCCTTCTGATTTCTGCTACGAAAAGAGAGTCATGATATATCGATCTAAGGGCGTTGTAGAGCGACTGATCCATCCTCTTTATCGTCCTGCACACTTTGTAAATGCTCGGATTCTCGTCTCCTATGTCCATGGCGTCCACTCTTTGATTTCTTCGCAAACTTCTGCCACTTCAGCTGCGGAAGGACTTGCAGCGCAGATTTAAACCACGATTCGATTCACAGTACCAATATCGTAATCCGTTTTCATTTTTTCTGAGCTAGTAATCTGCTTTCATTACGGTTAGGCATTCATTGATTTCTTCGCAAACTTCTGCCACTTCAGCTGCGGAAGGACTTGCAGCGCAGATTTAAACCACGATTCGATTCACAGTACCGATACCGTAATCCGTTTTCATTTTTTCTGAGCTAGTAATCTGTTTTCATTACGGTTAGGCATCCATGCATTCATTATATCCAGAGTGAAATCGAAGTGTGCCCTTGTTTATTTAAATATATCTCCTTTCATTACAAGATGGGAAGCAAAGCTACGTGATTACAAGATCGAAGCAAAGTAAAATTTCTTGACATATAGTTTCTTCCGTGTTATGTTTTCATTATCAAGTGTTATGTGTTATGTTTTCATTTTGTGTTTTTTTAACTAGGGGAATTGGTAACAACGGCAGTATCGTACTCGCGTGACACGGGATCGAATCTCGTCGGTTGCCCTTATAACTCCTAGGGAGGAACGCACAGCCCGCAAACATGCCCTCCAAGTAAATCGGGGTGAGAATCGACCTTGAGACCTCTTTTTACATATTTCTTTCCATTTACACGACACTTGCCAATCGGTCTACACGCCTACGGGCATGTGTTATGTTTTCATTATGAAGTGATAGTTGCGAGATTATTTTTTGGTAATGAAGTCATGTAGTTGTGAGATTTTTTTTTGGAAATATGTGTGTATAGTAAGTTATTAATCAATGAGAAAACAATTATGGTCCTAGCATTTTCCGCCCAAGATAAAATACTTCACTTGCCTGATGATCACTTACAAACTAAATACTTGGGATATCCTTCAAAGAAAGGGCTGGACTAGACCAAATTTTTGCCACCTGTGCCACATTGATTCAGAAACTACAGATCACTTGTTTATCAAGTGCCAATTCTCTAGACAAGTCTGGGATAAAATTGCTTTGGTCCTAAAACTCAAAACCAAATGGAATGGGCCTACACTCTCGGATTGTTTTGACTCTTCGGCAAAAAGGGAACACAATCTCATGCATCTTCCATCTCTAGTCTGTTGGACTATTTGGCTGGATAGAAATAAAGCAATATTTGAAAATGAGACCCCTTCCACAAGCACTACAGCTTACAAAGCTCTTGGAATTTTTAAAACTTGGAAGGATTTCCACTCTAGCAAGCCAAGACTACAACACACAAAGAAGGTCCCTGACATAGAAGACATTCCTACAGGATGGTTCGATGGAGTAGCGCTTTCAAACGGCTCTCAGAGTGGAGTTGGAGGGTTAATCAGAATCTCGCAAAACACATTCTATAGATGGACTTTCAACTATGGCTCGGGCACCAACACCAAGGAAAAACTAATGGGTGCCTAAGCCACGCTATACTTGGCCTCCAGACTCCACATTGAAGTCCTCCAGTTACTCGGGGATTACAGAATTATTATTGAGTGGTTGAACAACAGGGGCGATCTTCAAGCTATCTCCCTCTTGGCTTGGAAGGACAGAATTAGACTACTATAGCCCACTTTCAAAAAGCTCAGCTACAACCACATCTATCGTGAGCATAATAAATCTGCAGACCAACTATCAAAGGCAGTGCTCAAAAAAAAAGTGGGAATCATATCTTACAATCTCTCGATAGGTGGCCATGAGGGCCCTCCCCTCTTTCTAACTCTTTTCTAAGATCAACGCCTCTCTCCTTAGCGGACTTTCACGATATCAAAGTTGGAGTTTTTTACTGGTCTTTGAATCTCTCTTTTTACCAAATAATAATTATTTGCTAGCTTTCTCACAGTCACCTAGCAGCATCCTTTTGTTTTTCTCACCATTTCACTCTTATGAACTTTCTCCCTTTGTTGGTCGAGAGACCGTTGTAGGCGAAAGTTTTCTCTTACTTTCTCATACATCAGCTAACTCTACAGCTACGATTGTAACTTACTGCTTTGAAAACGCATTATATATTAATATAATGAAGAATTTTCCTGTTGGAAAAAAAAAGTTATTAATCAATGAATTATGTCTATAAATATTAGTGAGATGGAAAAGGATTAATCTATGGTTCATGCGATTGAAATCTAAGTTTTCTGAGATTTTTTTTTAAATATGTGTGTAAAGTAAGTCATTAATCAATGTGACTTATGGGATTGAAAGGGCTTGCAGCATGTAACCAAGACACTTCCCGAGAGGTCACCCATCCCAAGACTCCTCTGGCTCAAGCACGCTTGACTGTGTAGTTTTCCCCACGATCAAGTCCACTTAGTTTGCCACCCCATTTGCAAAAGCTTAACAAGTATTGTGCCTTATGAACCATCTAGTTAAAGCCCCCTTAATTCTTTTTATTTAAGCATTGAGGGGCTTCCACAATCCAACATGTGAAATTATTTTTGGGAATATCTACGTAGAGTAAGTCATTAATCTATGACCCAAGTCCATAAGTATTAGTCGCAATTCACCAATTTTCCATGAGTTTAAATAGTCCACTTAGCACTCATTGCATCGGGTGATGCTCACAGGGGTGAAGAAGTGGCATTGTAACATCCCCAGCCCAACCGAGGGACATTACGGTGTTGAATACTCATAAAAACGAAATTTCTGCTAACTATTTAATTCTTTTACAACTAACTAATTTCATGTTGTAACACACCCGACCCCTAGATGCTCTTTTAAGGGGCGGGGCATCATTTTTCGTTTTCCTTAACTATCTTGAATCCTAGATCATGGATTTCTATCACGTCCTTCTCGTCCATCACTACCCAATCACTGCCTTCATGCTCAAAATCGAGCTCTGGGCTAGACTTAATTCTTCCTTTATAATATTAGGGGTAGAGGGATTCGGCACTTCGGCGTTTTATGCCTTTTCGCTATCTTCACATGAGACCACCCGAAATCTCGAACTTCCGAAGTCCCGTAAACTTGCCACGTGACTCCGACCTTTTGGTCCCTTTACAATACTACTCCCAAATCCTTCAGACTCCCAGAGTTCCAGTCACTCTACTAATCACTTTGGCTAAGCGGCTCGTACCAGGGATTGACACATGTAAGGGTCAAGGGATGACATATGTCACATTGCCATGGGTCTATAAGGTATGTGATACGCACAAATCTGAGTGACACGTGGCATGTCCAACTTGGGTCCACATCACCCTAGGTGACGCCACTACACTATGTCACTCCGGACTGACTGTACTTCAAGCCCTTCGATCTCGCGGCCAAGGTTGGTGCACGTACCCCTTGGATCAACGGTCTCTGCTACTTTGTAACTTCGACGTTCGGGAGTTTCCTGATATAGACATCTCCTTTCTCCCTAAGTAGGTCAGCGTCGAGCTGACCACAGCCTAGATTTGACGGTGAGGAAAGTCCCGAGGCGTCCTCGAATCGACGACTCTCGTTACTTCGGGCTTCGGAGCTTATCGACACATCATACCTCAAATTCCTCGGAGGGCACAATCTCTGAACTAAAGGATCTGGCACCATGCGTCCCCTGTATATAGACGGTTGAAAAGGATCCCGAAGGATCCGAGGATCGACAATCTTCAATACTTGCGGGGATTTTGGCGTTACAACACCATTATTCTCTTGAAGCAGTCAACGTCGAGCTAACATCAGCGTAGATCTAATGGTCTGAGGGTGTCTGCGTAACTCTAGAGATCTATAGCTCGTAACTTCCACTCAAAGGGTCTTATGGGTCCCACTATTGGGCCACTCCTAAAGGGGCATCTATCATCCCAAAACACTCCGGTAAGAATATGTGGCACCTGCCTCATGCCACCGTCGTCCCCTTCCCATGGCACAAGGTCTCCACACCTGGCGATGTCACCACTCGACACATGGGCTCCCACGTGCTCTTCGTCGTGATACACGCATCCCCATGATCGAATAGTAAAGAGGGGTCCCGACAAATCCTTAGATCCACGGTCCACATTACTTCGCAGCTTCGACCTTCGGGGGTTTTGACGCTACAACGTCCTTGTTCTCCTAAAGCGGTCAAGGCCGAGCTAACCTCCTAGCAGATCCAATGGCTAGGAGAGAACCTAAAGGGTCCCCAGATCAACTGTCTTGGTCACTTTGTGACTTCGACCTTCGAGGGTCTTGGCTTTACTGCCACTCCATTCTCCCGAAGCGGGACTTTGTCAAAGTACCATGTGTGGGTCCCTCCTCCTAAATGATCGGACGGTAGGCGGGGCTTCGAACGAGCTCCCCAAATCTACGGCTCTCCTTTACTTCGCAACTTCGACATTCGGGGAATTTGATGCTATAACATCTCCATTCTCCCGAATTGGAACTTTGTCGAAGTCGTCTCGGTGTAGATCCAACGGTTGAGGGAATTCCCCAAACTCTTAGATCAGTGGCTCGCGCTACTTCGCGATGGGTAGTTGGATCCCGGTTTTAGATGGTAAGATAGGTTCACCTAACCACTAGGGAAACTGTCCATTGTTGGTCAACTTGCTAGTAACCGAATCTCCTGGTCACCTTCGACCAATTTAAGGCTAGTAAGGTCAGTAATACTCTGAAGTCCCGGACTTCCGGAGCTCCGAAGCCAGGAAGTCTTAGCTCCCTTAGACTTAGCCTAAGGTCTTTAGGTGTTGGTCATATGGGTCCTCTCGAACGGATCTCGTCTGCTCGTCTTCCAAACGAAAAGGTCTCCCCTTTCAAGGCTTGAATCTTGCTATCCTTCCTAAGTTTCATCGGTTCTGAGGACTTAGGCACTGGCATGCGCTTTGCGCTCTTTATCTTGAGCTTAACAAACACCTTCCTCCAGGAGACTTAGAACGACTGGGAGTGTTGACATGCCTACGTGAAACTATGCCCAAGGTCGAGAAACTCACAGTTCATTTATTTTAACTTGAACCACCACAGGGCTCGAGCATTTATGTGTACAAGCCATATAGTTCCTTACTTGCTTAAATACACAATCAAGCAGAATTAAAGGGATATAGTATAACCACTAAGCAATCATGTACATCCCTGAAACATTCATAGGATATCCAACTTTAATTTACAGTTACAATTCAATTCCACAAGATATGAGAATACTTATCTATTACAGGTTGCAGCCAACTAACTGACTGTGGGTGTTTGCCTTTCCACCCAACCATAGGCTCAGAGGCATTCATTCTTAGTGCTCTAGCCACCCCCGTGCCAAGCCATGATATCACTAGGGAATTTATGCCAATTCTCAAAGATCCTTTCTCTTTCACATCTTCTGCAAGGTTTATCAAATGCTTCCTCAACATCAAGCTCGTGGTCTTCTGCTCAAATCTCGTTCTCTGCAAACTCTCAGGTTTCTTTCTCTGTCACGGCCTCGACGAGGTTTATCAGATGCTCCCTCAGCATCAAGCTCGCGGCCTTCTGCCCGTTCTTAGCTGGAGATCTTCTCGCATTCTCCATTCTTCTCTTTATTCTCTTATATGCCTTGCACACACATCCCTCTTATCATGTTCCTTCTTTCAAAAGGAAAACTCAGGTCAGTTTGTGTCACACACCCACTATGGCAACCTAGATTTTTTGTTTTTTTTCTTCGAGGGACAGAATCCCCGAGACTTCTATGGGCCTAGCGCAGACCATCCCTTCCCTTATACTCCTCCAAGCAACCACAACCTGACCTTAGCGCAAGCGCCTTTCGCAGCTTGCGAGTTGGGATTCAAGGCTCTCGACTCCTTTTTCTCCGAATGACGATACCCAAGATGCGATACAGATATGGCTCCTTCCTCACTAGCGCCTGCGACATATAATCGTAGGCTAGGCTAAACACTAGCACTACTTGCAGTTCGCGACTTCGCGAGTTTGAGCCCTCGTGCTCCTCCTTCGCGAATCCCTGAGATACGATAAGTCAACAATGGGTTGACTCTTTCCCAGGTGACAAGTGTCCACCACCGGTCACCCAGTTCCACCTTTCTCTAGACGCTTGTTGTTACACCACCTGTCAACCACGCGGTCCCCACCTAACGGAGGTGCCACGTGTTCGCACGAGCCCTTGATGCTCAGCACTTCGCGACTTCTGCAGTCGAAAAGAGATTCTTTCAACCTTTGAACCCCTGATATGCGATACCACACGGAGGTTCTAATCCAACGGTTCTCCCGTGGCTTGGATCCAACGACCATGATCACATCGTGATCTTGGGAATCGAGAGTTCGTGCAATCCTACCCTTGACCACCCCAAGTCGCAAGTCAGCGAAATGCTACTCTCCTGCCTGTGCAAAGGCTAAGATCGACGGTCAATAGAGCTCCGTCAAATCCTTGGATCTATAGTCCTGGATCCCATCGCTACTTGCGAAGGCTGAAAGGGTCGAGGTGTTAACGCATGCGCTCCTTCTCTAGATCCATCGGTCTTGATAGATCTGGGGTATTTCCGAAAGGATTCCGACCGTTCGTCTACCAGACGATAGGTTATTCTCTCTTTCTATAATTGGACTTGCTATCCCTTCTGAGCTTGAATCACAAAATTCAACCTCTCAGAGCTTCAAACTCCCACGACTCCGAGACCTTAGAGAGCTACTCTTTCTTGCATAAGATTTCCAGACCTGGATTGCATGAACCTTCAGATGGTTCTTGGGCAATTATCCCTGATCTTAGTCGAGTCTCTGGGTAAAGGTTCGGTACGCTTCCAAGGTTTATGGGATAATCCCCGGGGAAGAGTACTTCCGAGGAACCTTCCCAGAACATTACAAGAGTCAAGCAAACAAGACGATTCTCGGTGGAGCGAACTCATGCCCCAAACTTAATCATTTGTATAGAAACCGACTATGGCATGTAAGTATACACATGCATCCATTATTTCCAGTCTAAAACACCAGGCAATCATTCCACACATAAATTATTATGGACATATAAACGTAAGCATGTATTCATGATATTCAATTCAAAATACAAGGCATAAAACACTTATCAGATCTACCATGCGTGATGCAACTGCTGAGAGGGGTGCTCGTTTCCACCCATTATGAACCTCTTCAAGTCATCACAATATGGAATATACAATCTGTTTATGTAGGTTAGTAGACCTCCATCTATCATCTGGTAGCCTTCATACTTTATCCCTGTGGGTTCTTGCTCCGGGTACGAGGTCATGGTTTGGAAGAATGTGTCTATTTCTTGTGCATTCCTTACTCTTTCCTTGACATTCGTCTTGCAGGTGCTCACCGCTGCCAGGTGAATCATTTTCATACTTCTGCTAAGGGCATCGACCACCTTATTTTCCTTTCCTTTAACATGTTTGATTTCAAAATCAAATTCGCTAAGGAGGGCCATCCACCTTGCTTGTCTGACATTGAGCTTTGGTTGGTCAAACAGATATCGCAATCCACAATGGTCTGTCATAAGTACAAATTTCCTTCCCATGAGGTAATGCCTCCACAAGGCGTGCACTATGGCAGCCAGCTCTAGATCATGGGTCACATAGTTGACTTCGTGCTCATTCAATTTTCGGGATTCATAGCAGACTACACTTCTTCCTTGCATAAGGACTCCTCCGAGCCCTTCCTTGCAGGCATCTGTGCACACGAGAAAGTCATCTTCGGGATCGACGATCTTCAACACGGGTGCGTGGGTCAGTAGACATTTTAGGGATTGAAATCTTTCTTCACATTCTTGTGTCCACGTGAATTTAACTCCCTTCTTCTGGAGTGATTGGACAACCAATCTTGGAGAATCCTTTTATAAATCTCCTATAGTATCCTGCTAAGCCCATAAAGGATCTGATATCTAAAACGTCCTTTGGGGTAGGCCATTCC